>LQRL01036364.1:17939-44248 GCA_001703475.1 Hydroides elegans
GCAATGGTCGGTACTTCATTGTTACTCAAAAGTATAAGTCTACCTTTTATGGCTGGACAATCACATTGCATACACTCGTTTTGATGGGCATCAGACGTGGGTAATTCAACAATTTCAGCAACCGTCTTTAATTCAAGAAAAGTTTGTATTCGTTTGAAAAATTTTATTTTTTTTTTGTCTTTTTGAAAACGTTTTATTCGTTTATGATAAATCATTGACATTCATCATTTACTTAAATCATCAGATTAGTAAATATAAAAAATGAATATACATATATCATTAAATTATATAGCTAGGAAAACAACATGCATTACTCACTACATAATAGGTTAAACCGCTCAAGCATTGGGTTAATGAATGATTTACACAGTAAAACATTTTTATCATAATTACTCAAAAAATAGTTTAAAGGTGTTACCCGGTGCCAAGATCCATAACAAATGACTAAAACAACAATAACGCTTATACAGCTCATTGTTGTAACGTTAAAGCTGTAATTTTATAGTCTGAAATGGTAATATAAAAGTCGGCTGTACTTTTGTCTGACGGCTTGTACATATGTGGCTTTGTAGGAATTGTTATCACATTATTATCTCCACAATTATTGATAGCTACTTATTTCAAACCTCACAATCAATACATACAATCACTTTAGGATATATGTGTCAAGGCCAGAGTAAGTAACAGTAAGTCCAGTAAGTAACGCATTAATTCATCATTCAATCATTATCCCAAGTATCCCAATAAAAACATTTTAATGTTGTCAACCAACGGAAAAAAACTTTAAAAGCACATTTATATTTTACATAGAAAATAAGTTCATATATTGTTTGAATCGATGAAAAGAGGTATTTGCAGAGCGCATGTTCTTGACAAATGAATAATACATGAGAATTAGATAAGACTCTATTAACTGTACTTTAATATTTCGTAAGGAAAAATCTCTATTTTTATTTTCTGAATTTGTCTGTAACGTCAGTAATTTGTGGTTGGCACAGTATTCAAGTAATTATTCAATGGGACTTAAAATAAAACCATACCAAATTATATACTCCGAACCTAATTAGATCATGAATTTGATAAGATGTGTGATATTATATTGCATCACCACTTATAAACTTGTTACTGTTATTAACATGCTTTTCTTAAGAGCATGAGTCGTTCCGACCTATCCTAGGGAAAAACGTTGCCTTCCGCCCGAAATATTGATTTCATAGGTATTTGTTGAAATGAATAATTAAATTTTTGATAATAGATTATGTTATTATGTCACTAAGTTTTTCCAGCACTTCATTGTTTTGTTTTGAATGTAGTTCACACTTCCTTTAAATTTTATTAGATAACCCTTGTATCATTTCAAGTATCGCTTTATCACTTTTATGTTTCTTATCAACAATGTTCTCCCAATCAGGTGATATTTTTCTGCTTACGTATGTAACAAGTCATTTTTTTTTCATTTTGAACCTTTAATCATATTATTCATCACTTATCATTTCAAATGACAATTATGGTGAATTATGTGCAGTTACTATTCACTTATATGAGCTACCATTATAAATTGTGAAAACACAGCAGTTTATCCTAATCATTGTAATCATTGGTATTATGATTGTTACATTATTACTTTCGTCCATGAGCTATAATGACATGTTTAATAAACTAAAACAAAACATTTTAATAATTTACTTTTGTTTAAATAATAATAATAATAATAATGAATGTATTCGTACTCAAACTATACGATTCATTTACCTTTGGACATACTTAAAATAACACAATAGACACAAAAGATGACTGCTTAAGCTATTTTATCTCGTTTATTTGTCATAAGATGCATTTTTGGGCAAGTTACTAAGTAAAATGGAAAACCATGTGGTTATTATAAATATTGAAATATGGTTATAATGAATATTGAAACACACAAACAGTAAAACAGCTCTGAAATCGGCGTTTAATCAGACCCGTTCCTTTCACTTTCTCTCACTTTCTCTCCCTTTTCTTATTATGCAGAAGAAGCAATGAGTACTCCTGAGAAAGAAGACCTATAATCCTCTAAAAGTTGATTGTCATCTCCAGTTCATTCGACCAAAACTGTTTCAGTTACTAGGCATTCTGTTACAACAACAAGTGACCTTTGAACATTACTTATGGTATCTGACCAGGATGCAAGTAATCTTGACCAATTTTTTCGTGATGCTCGCACCCATAGACCAAACAAACATCATCAGTGTAAAGATATATTGACAATATATATTCCATTATTTGGGCATTAAAAACACTCAAATAACTAGAATAGAAACCGTCAATATTTGTTACAACAGTATCAAATTGTGCAATGCCTCCTATATTATACTCTGTTGTGATAGACGGATGGGCACTGAATCCTACGGTACTGGGTATCTCTGTAAACTGTAAGGAATAACAAATATGAAGAATGCACTCATTGACCTTAATAGACCAGTTACTAATTTCTTCACTGGTTTATACATGTCTAAAATATGATTATTTCAGATGAAGCAGTTACAAATGCGCATGGATTTATGTATGAATGCGTATTGCTTTGTGAAATTCAAAACGATCAACATTTTCATAGAAAGCAACAGGCTAAACAAAAAGAACCATTTAAATCCATGTTTTAATCCATGTAATATTGGCATGGGATACAATGCTTATCTTATCCTAAAACATTCGTGTTCAGATTGTGAACATACTTACGTGTTGTATCTTTTGTTTATTTGGCTCTCTCTTGTTGAAGTAATAATTCTAGTTTTCTTCCCAGGATTTGATATGCTGTCAAATGAAAGGTTAAACGCTCAATACAAAACATGTATTGTTCAAAGGTTCAATTCATATATGTTTATTTGTTATATAACACTAAAAGTAAATAATAATTCCCAATGAAAAGGCATAAGAAAAGTTAATGATTTAAACTAAACTTATTTTTATACAAACGAATTGATTTGAACGGTTTACTTAAGACTGAAAACGCTTGCAATAATCTATATTAGTTACCTTTCTCTATTTCTGCAATCATTTGATGAAGTTTCCCATAATTCCTTTTACTGGTCTTCCAAAGGAACTAAAATATACATTTATAAAATGAATACATTGACATTGACGAGCATCAACACATGTATAATCAGTGATAGAGTAGTGATATAACGTTATAGAAGCAGTTAAGTTTGTTTAAATCTGGCGATTAATATTATATTTTTATGGTTATTTCTCTTTAGCATGAAGCTAATTTCGAAAATCGCTTCTGTTACAATTGAATATATGCCTAAGCTTATCATTTTGAATCTACGTGATAAGTGAGAATTTGATTTTGAAAAATCCGACTTACTTACTATGAATATACTGCTTGAATGTATTTACTTCTTCTTGAAGTGCATCATCATCACCTTTAAACCAATTAAATGAATCTTTACTATAAATCATGTTTTTATCAGTCTGATATGATGTTATTTTTAAAGTTAAAATTATTGCTTGTTAATGATACCTGTAGTGAGCCTGGTCATTTGGAGCACATTCTATCCTCATGTAAAACAGCGCTAGCTCAAAGACGTTCACGTAGCGGCATGATACGGTCATACGAAAGCTAGCCCACCATTTAGAGATCAAAATGGTAAATGCAAATGAAAGCGACGCCAAAATAGAGAAAAAGGAGGGAACGCGGTTCGTAAATGCTGGACAAACAGATCGAAAAGCAAGTGATACAAAACACAGAGAACGAAGCGTTTGTCTATTAAACATTGATCATGATAAAATTAACAGTTCCATGGAAATCAAGGTTCGATGATGTCTATGATAGAAAGAACTGAAATATAGTGACCTGTGTGACAGATGTAGGGAAAAAAGGATGCTCTTTTTGGTACTACTCTGTTGAAGTAGGGTGTAGTGGGTTCGTAGGAACATCAACTATTCGAGCACCTAAGGCAAATTGGGTTAACCAGGATACAAAGAACGAAAGCGGTGAATGAAATAAGCGAGGTGCCGAAAAAGGCTTCAAGTTGGTTGTGGATGAGAAGATCAGAAAGCCGATGGAAGAAAAATAGCTGACATGTCCCGTAGGCATTGTGCAACACCCGCGGGCACTGCGGATAGAGATTGTATGATGATTAAAGTGCCGAAACAATCAGGGACGTCCACTTCATCACTGAGTACGAGACATGTGTAGCAGAGAAAGATACTCTGTACTAGTGAAACATACCCATACATTCTTTGGCATTTGTGCTCACTTTTTGGGTATTATGTAATTATATTTAAATGCTACCATATTTCCTTATATTACCTTTGTTATCTGCATGTGTACCTGCCAATAGCTCGTTTGGGTCATCGCTTCTGTTGTGCAATTGAACAGCTAGGCTTTCACCAGCCGTCGCCTTTAACCACACTCCAAAATCACATTTTTTGTGATTGCTAGATGAATATTGAGTTTTGTATTTTTTTTAAATGAATCTAATAAAACAGCCGAAAACATGCATTGTTAATCCTATGCAAATAAAGAAAGGAGTTGAAGAATCATAGGCATCTGAGATTACTCCAAACAACTAAATGAACCTACTAAAAATGAGAATAAACCGCCGTGTTAAATGTCATATATTTACCTGATTCAATAGGGCAGCATTGAATAACAACGCGAAAGCAACAGCATTTGGACGACACATCTTCAAGTAAGGCATATGTATCTTCCGAATAATAAATGGTTACTAATTGGACAAAATCAACTGTTTTAATATGGATATCTACTTAAAATAAGTCAAATGATTAATCAAACTGTAACTGTTATGTGATGCGTGGTGGCTGCATTCATGTGCTTTTTGCACTGAATAATTACCTCAGAGTAGGCGGATTTGTCAATGATCATATTTTCCTTTACAGGTTGCATATAAAGAGAAACATTTAAATACGAAGTGATATGGACAAAAGATGGTCAATAAGATGATCGTAATTTGATTATTTGAGCAGACTATGATATTTAGAATATATCATCTTTTAATTATACAATCACGGTGATTCCTATTATGAATCGAGTTGAGGTTTTCTCTTTATTCTTGATATTTCATAAATCTTATAAAGGTAAATATACTTGATCTTTGGCCGATCGTAGCAAAAGAGAAAACCTATATTAGACAAATAAACTTATGAGAAATTTATCATTTGTCGGCATATCATGAAATATAATTTTCTGCAAAGAGATCTGCTGTAGATAATGGTTGAGGGCAAGCGCGGAAAAGGAGTGGAGTGTTATAAAGTGAACCAACACACAAACCGAGTTTCGGACGATTCGGCCTTCTCGAAGTGAATGTGATTATCAAAACCAGCGACTTGACTTGATTTAGTCTTATAGTTATATCTGAAACCCCATTTTGTAACGTATATAATTAAATCGCATGAGATCATACATAATTTTAAACGTTTGAGCTTGTGCAAACGAATATCACACAACTACGACGGATGATATTATTGCATTAGTGCACACTTTGAGATATACGTATGAATCAATGGTCTGAAAATAAATCCTCATGAGGACACATGTGAGACATGTGAGATGATTTCGTCGATTGTGAAAACGATATATTATATATTATCTACAATTGAAGGCTCTCGAACCTGCTCATTTTAGTTCAAGAAAATATTCTGCAAAAAACATAGTCTTGATGTATCAAATAAACTGATAACTGTTAAGTCAAATAATTTTTAATTATATGATTAAACATATATGGCGTTTTTTACATAGGAACACAATGATAGTTTATTGAATATAGATTTTTAATTGCCTTGATCCTACTTTATCTGTGTTTTGAACCGCTTTGTCGCTTATATCATGCGCCTTAAAGCGGCTGAGATAACAAAAAATAAAGAAATTGATTATGCATATAGCAACTTATTCTTTGGTTTCGGATTTCCTATATTTACTTAGAGTTGAAATAGAAGACAATCAGAACGTTATTAGTAATAATCAACTTAAAACACATATTACTTACAATATATTAAACACCATAATAATTGTATATTAAATATAACAAAAAACGTATAAGAACATCATTTTCCTATCCATACACTTGTGTTTGAGATATCACAAATATTGTTATGTTAGATAATTGTTTAAATTGAAACATTTTGTATAAATAAAATAAATGTTTAAGAAAAGATTATGCCTAGAGTATGATTATTTATTGAAAATCCAATGCATGACCATGAACGAACTTGTATAACATGCCATTTTCATCTTTGCAGTCAAAGAATGGTCAGTTATTGCTTTATAGCTTTTAAAGATGATTTTAGCTTCTACGCTACAGTCAGCTTATATGGCCAGTCTTTTGTCAAGCATTTTAAGGAAAATACCAAAAATAACTCATCTTAGTCTCAAGCATCAATACCACTCAAGATGATTACCAGGCAGTTAGCATCATGACATGATTGTTGAGACATTTTTAAATGTAAGTTATATGAAACGCATGAATAAAACCACTTTTATTCGGGTATCATTTTATTTGTGTCTTATACATAAGGAGTTATAAGGACCCCGGAGAACGAGGACCTGTTACCCCCGATAATCTGTCTATCATCGCCACTACATAGAACATATACAGATTCAGTTGCTAGGCATTCCGTTACTACAATAACCGTACTTTGAACATCATTTTCATTGTCTGACCTTGATGAGAGGAGAACTTCCCCATTCTTTACTATATTTCCCCACATCACCTCACGGATTTCTGACTGTAACGAAATACTAAATAGATAGATACCGTCCGATGGACATTCAAACACACTTGAATCGGGATCATATGAACTCCCGATGTTTGAAACGAGAGATTCAAATTTAACTGTATCACCATTATTGTAGTTGACTGTATTAGCTGCATAGTAGCTGAATGCCACGGGACTAGCCGATTCTGAAATTACAAAAAAAACGCATAGCAAAATTCATATTTAAATTATTGATAGCTATGTTTAAACTGTATGCATACAACCACAATGCAGGTAGAGGATCTTGTATAGCATCTATAGGTTCTAGTGGGAGCCTAAACATGACACATATCTAATTACATGTCATGGTGCTTTACCAAGTGATTTACCACTGAAGCGGCGTATAAACTACATTACATGCAAACTATATGTGACTGGAGTCCTAGATGTCTAAGTTTTGTAGAAATCCCTTGTTTTAACTTTCATTTGGGTAATTCCCAAGAAATATCAACAAATTAAACTGGTTATAGATAATGGTAATTAGTGCTATCTCGTTATCCTGGTTTGATTACCTTTAACGAGATCTGCGTCAGTAATTTTCCGCAAGTTAAGTTGCAAGTCATCTATTTGCTCCTGAAGGTCTGAATATAATATCAAATAAATAGGTCTATTTATTTTATTATCGCGAATATATAATTAGCCGTCATTCGTTCTTTCATACAAAAGTGTTCTTCCATGGTAATTATTATACTATATAGCATAATTTAGTGAATAAAGATGCGATACTATTGATTGTTGCACAAATTTTGATAAATAGCCAAATATGCAAATATTATCAAATTTAAACATTAACTTACTTTTTAAACGTGGTATAATAGTTCAGGGTTTTTGTATGACATCTCTGTTAAGTTGTAAATAACCGACGCTTAAAGTATTTATTTTACGAGTACGTATGAAAAAATAAAATATCTAAACTTATATGATGGCTGATATAAAATGCATGTTATATCATGCTTGAAAAACGTAATTACCGTTTATTCTTTCGTCCTTCTCAAGCTGAAGCAACTCGAACTTTCTTTCATGCTCTATGTTTGCTTGAATAAGCACTGAAACGTAGGAATAAGTCTATTTTAAACGCTTCTAAACGTTTATTGTGTATATCATGTATTGAATTACTTAAATGATTAACTATTTGCTTATCTATCATTTCCCTGAACCAACAAATAAAAACGAGATCAATACGCATCATGACTGTTTAATAATGAAATCAACAACAGAAAAACTGTTTCAAGACCTTGTAGCTCACATCACCTTCTAATATTTCGTCATTCTTCTTTTATGAAAAATATTTTGTAGTCTTACTTACATTGTACAGTCTGTTTCAGTTGATAGACGTCTTCCTGGAGTGATTCTTCAACTTAGATAAAAAATGGCAAAAACTATTTGTTCATTTATTGGCAATTTATTAACTTATTGATTTATATGGTAGGTCTCATTTATCATGATTAAGTGGGATGGTAACAGTTGTAAATTTGCTTTCCAAGTTTTAATACTATATAAATAATATGCAATAAAGTTGATAAACGATTTAATCATAAATAAGTGTTATTATCTTAATGGTAATTATGTTTTGCTTAGTATATGAAATTGATTGTTGGTCTGAGGTACCTGGTTTGGCATTGGACACAACATGAGTTCTATATTGGGTTTCTGCGTCAGCAACCTTGAATATTTATAACAAACTTGCAATAGATGAACTAAGAAAGATCAAGCCTATTGTTCGTATGCATATGTTAAAAATGGGCGTCCAAACACGTGTGTAATCTCAAGCAACAACAAAACTTTAACCTGTTGTCCTGACAAAGCCAGCAAATACTCTTACAATAGATCATGACTTCGCTTATGATTTTATATTTTAACGTTTTTTTATAGCGTTTCATAGATTGAACAAATTCATTTCAAGTTTGATATAATATATATTTCAATGATGAATATCAAATGAAACCAAATGGATAATGTATTACACTGTGCAATAATAGGTTTTTAAAGTCACATTAATTTATTCAATGTATTTAGGGTTCTATGTTTATAAATGGTTTATAATACAAATAAAAAGTCTATACCTGATGCCCTAAGGCAAAAAATAAAGTCAAAATGGTAATGACAGTTGTCAAACTCATGCTTGGTTTTAAGTTGAGCCTCTTAGTCTTGGATGAACGCGACAGTTTGTGTTACTGTTATTGTATGTGTCCTCGATAGCGTCATCTGTCTCTTTAGCTGTACTTGAGTCACTTTATCACTTGTTGCTTATCAATTGATACCTCAACTAGAGCATATGCACTTATTAACAATATAAATTGGAAATATATGCTGAGGTTAAATACTTTTTTCTAGTTATAGGAATATTGTCGTAGTTTCAAGCTCAATATATATAAGCTTAGTTTGAACTATTTTGTATGAATATGAATGCATTATAGGTTACCATTACCATTTTTCAAACAAAATATAAAAACCACCAAACCTTATGCATGTCGTTAAAAAATAATTACGTCATCATTAATTAGTTAAAATTGTTTTGGATAACAACAAAATTTACAAGGCCATCAAAAACCTTGGGAATAAATTCAAAACTAAATTGTACTTAAGTCCCATGTCTGTCAATATTTGCAGTTTATTGACCTGGGTCAAGGAAAAGCTAATAATAGTCAGACATGATGTAGATAATATTTGTCGCATAATAGGAGCCTATCGATATTTTCAAGGTTGTAGCATGATTTGTAGACGACACTATGCATCGTTACATAATCACATGTGGCAGACTGATTTAACGATTTTCCTGACGTTTAAGATCTTGTCAAACGTACTGTAATAGGAGCATATTCTCAAGGAGATTGAATAATATTATCATTATTCTTAAATCAAATTTGACGCAATATTGCAGGTCATTATGTGTCATGCGTGTACATGTATTGATCAATAAAAACTTATTCGTCATAGTTGTTTATGTTCATGCTTTTCATGATGTTGCAATTTAGACCACTTCTTGGTTATTAGAGTGATTGATTGATTTCTATAGAATTTAAGAGGAGCTAAACATAAATGACAACAACTAGGAATGTACAAGTGCAAACAGGTCGGGTGATATATAAACAACATGGACAGTCAATTCATTGTCACAACTCATGATCGTGCCAAACATAATAATGGATAGGGCGACCAAAGATGCAAATGTACTCCTAGCAAATATTTAGGCCAAATATTGCTATTCTATTTATCGCTTTTTCTTTATTCTATGTGTTGTTTGGAAATGTGCAAAAAAAAACCTGTTTGAAAATACGTCAACTACGTTAACGCCCCTCAAATAAAATGAGATATATTCTGCATCCTCCGATTTGTTTAGTTCTCTTTATTCGCATAAATTGTTTAAGTATTCATTAAGCTTAAAAAGGCAATGAATCAAATAAAAACGTGTCTTTGCATCGTAATTGACTGCTTGTGATACTGAATAAAATGGTTCGTTTATATTCAAATACAATATGTCGTGTTAATATGAAAAAAATGTTGTTGTCCGCTTTATCCATAGGAACATATCATAGATGTAACTGTTATCTTACGCTTTGTCACTTTGTCAAGGTACATCTTGCACTAAATCAATTCGGTTGAGCAGATATAATATTCGATGCGTTGATTTCGCACGTATATATGTAATAAACGATACAAAATATGATTATTCTAAAAGAATAGGAGCCATTTTGATTTTGTTTATTGATTATATTGCGTTAAAGTTACAGGCGTTATTCTCGATGAAGAGCGTTTTATTGTTTTATTGTTTAAGCAACAGCATAAAATAACAGCATTGACGATAGCATGGATGAGTTCTACCATCGAATAAATCTCGAAACGACGTACTAATTTATATTCGTCATTCGTATTTGTATATATCATAAGAAGGATATTCTGTTAATTTTTAGCTCTATCGATAAGGGTCAATGCTAAAGGCTTCTATTCACCATAATAACGAGTTTATCTCATATTTCGTCATTCATATTTTGATGATCTACATTAATAATGTGACCATATTAAAAGTATCAATCATCTGATTTATAGACAGATCCAAAAGTGTGCAAACATCGGTTTTATGGAATAATTTAAGAAATCGTTTTTCCTGAAATAAATTAACAGCAACACTAACAATAAATAAACAATAAACAATACTAAAACCGTCCGCGGGTGTAACATGCTGTATTGTTTTGCCACTTTTATCAAGACACCGCCAAACATGACAAATAGTCATAATGTATTCAGTAGTTTGTGTAAGAGTCCAGAGCTCTAACACATGCCTTAGTCCGTCTTCCCATAGAGAGCACTTATCAGGATACTCCTGTAGCACGTCGTTCCATTCCCGTACCAACCAATGAGTGAAAAGGTCAACACAACTGGTTAAACTACAGTTTATGGAATTTTCAGACGCCCGGAGCTAATATGATAAACTTCTATCAAGTACACTGAATATACGCTTATTGTATTTTTTTTGTAGGTGATACTTATGCTAGTAAAGGTAACATACAAATTACGTATGCAATTTCAGTTTAAACACTTTTAGACCTGTGTGTAGATATAATGTGTGTTTTCCCTCTCGTCAAGTAGCGTTCTGAGGACGACATGATCACTTTTAGTACAAAATCATGACGTACAAGTTTAGGGCGAACTTGCTTAGCTGGGAGAGGTGATATATTGGTATGTTGGTTTAATGTGATCATCTAGGAAAATCCTTTTTCTTCTTGCAAGATAAACAGTATTTGCTTATTACTACGATTTGGAACATTTTAATTATCTAAGTATAATCGTATTCTGCATGATTATACATGTCTGGGTTTTGTGAAAACGAATATTTAAAAAATGTGAATAACAATAAATGATAAGATATTTAAAAAAGTGCATACACTGTAAATTGATAAGTGAGTTGTATAGAAATAAACATCTCGAGGACACCTATTGGGTTCACGACACGAGTTCATGGATCCATGAGAAATTACATGTCTCGACCACTATCGACTGTTTGATTTATTAGTATCTCATGTAAATCTGTTTGACGTTTAATCTTCACATATTGAATAGCTATAAACACATTTTCTTTATTTATATAATAAAACTATCGCTATTGTAGGTTTATTGGAATATTCTTACGTTGAATTGAGGTTAACTATGTGTTTTGTACAAAAACATAAGAAGAAGAACTAGTTCATGGTGATATTGTGATCTATTTTGCGACAACTATATATTACGCTGCGATACAATTACAATGTTTTTTATTTAAATTATGATTGTTATATAAATTATGGTATTGATTGCAAAAACAAAATGACCTCCATATTTTGCTCTCCAACCGAAGAAAATCAAAAGGTTTTCATTTTAGTTATATACTTTGAAAATAAATAGAGTTACAACATGAATGGCTGAGAAGCCATCCTATCGTAATGTGTTATACCAACTACAAAATTCCGACATGAAACTATTTGTGAAGCGTGATAATGCAATATATCTAAAATAAAAAATGATTTTAAGCAAAGAAAACGAGATAAGAAACCCATATCAAATTTATATTATGTTTGTCTTACGAAAAAGGATGAATCACTACTCCCGTGAATGCAGATTTTCTATCACCAACAAGATTTGCGTTACATTTACATTCAACCCAAACGCATCCATTTGTTAGGCACTCAGTAACAGCTATAACTGAGCCTTGATCTGACCCTTATTAATAAGAAGTAAGCAAGCCCGGCTTTTGTTATGACTCCTGAAATATACCTGTCTGGACCCGTAAAGAGCGATGTGACAAATAGATAGATACCGTCTATTGGGCATTGAAAAATACTTATATTACTTATATCACAATTGTAAAAACTCCCTATGTTTATAACGATAGCATCAAATTGAACAGTGGTTCCTGAATCGTAGTCTGTAGTGGCTGATGCATAGGCACTGAATGCCATAGGGATAGCCATTTCGGTGAAAAATAATTATTTCCGGTTGATAATATATACTCAATATATTTGACATTACCTATAACGTTCACATAGCTTATGATACTTGTTTTATATAAAGCACGGAAGTTATTACCTCACAGTTTATTTCTAACGATAAAACGAATTTAACTACAATTATTGTTAGGATTAGTTTATTAACATATTATGTGCCGGGTGTAATAAAACATATTTCAAATATCATAAATAGCAAATGGAACATGAAATATAGCAAGTCATGAGGCAAGTTGGGCATGATTAGAGAGGAACCCCTTTTATGATATATGGTCAATACTAGTCATAATGCTACATTCAACATGGGTTATTATGAAAATTGAATGGTATTTTTATACATGATTAAGTATGTACCTTGTATATTGTCTGTTTTATCCTTTTCTTCAATTGTCAGCTGTTGGTTATCTATCTTATCCTCAAGTACTGCAAAATAAACATGGTGCGTCAAACGAAACACAACAATGTTTTTTCCGCACTTTTTAATCATTTTTAATGCATAACTAACACTGCTGAAATCATTAATAAGGCATTTTATGTATGTATATATCCGTATCTATCAAAAATATTCTAAATTCTTCTAAAACAATCATATTTGTTTGTATTGTTTAACAATTTTAGGATACGACATATTTTCCACACGATTCAAGGTAATTCTCTTAAGGTAATAAGCCCTTGTTCATTTATCTCTTTATTTTGTATGTTATTTATGAAAACATCAATGTTATAAAACAAAAGCAAATATGAATGATTTGAAGGCAAATGTATATTTTATATAACATTTCACACCTGATGTTGCAAGCTGTCAACCATAGAATACCATAGTATATAAACAAATCATGTTTGCAGATCTTGTCAACTCTTTTACTGACGGATTTACGATGGTAAATTATGAAGTTTTTCCTATTATTATTGTATATAAACCTATGTGTTATGACTGAATTCACGTAAATATAGTACTTACGTTACCAATAGAGACGAGTTTTTACAATGACAGTAATTATCATGACAGTGTATGATGGGGTGCATCCTTGTTATCTTTAATGTATTACTATATATTTTTGATTTATTTTTATTCCAAGCTATTGCATGATTAGATATCGTTCCATGACTTTTGAAAAAATCAGGTTGGGGATATAATTACATGCTAAATATAAATAGAAATAGTTTGGTATATTTATAATTGTACTAGTGATATCTACAATAAATTTACGCAAACAAAATAACTGTCAATTTGAAAATGTTAAAACTGTTGAAAATTATGATGGGTCATGATTCAATTCTTAAACCTAAAGGCATTTTTCACTATATCTAACATCTTTGTCGTTAATTGATACAAAAATATGTTTATCTGCATGTTGAATAGATATTTATTCTATGCACTATGACGGTGTCATTGATAAGATATTGGTCAAGTGATCTGCTTTTCACGGCTTCCTATAAGCAAGTTATATATAGGACATGACAGAAGATGATAATTGGTCTCGTCCCCAAATTTATAGGTTAAATTGAAATATTAAAATGTAGGGAGCTTCATTTATAAAACCCTTCAATAGAAGATAATGTGATCTTATGTTTTATCTAGCCCCTTTTAATAAATCATAAAAATGTGTAGAGTATCACAGAAACAGCAAGATAAAAATTTATTCTTTTGTTATTTAGTTTTATAGCTCAATTGACCTGAGGAAGGTTGAACAACGAACTAGGACCGAACTGAAAGAAGGTGCAAATATATTTCTAGTCTTAATTTATCTAAGTGCTAGGAGGGTAGATCCTTGTATGTATGTTTTACATTTGCGATGAAATGTGATAATAGAAACTGTTTAATGATGTGCAAGGAAGCATCAATAATTTGGTAAGATTGTTCCATGCAATTTACACTCAATCGTCTCATCTATAGATCGGGTAAATTATGCATGACTCATCAAGTTTAAAAATGTAATGTTGACAATACGTATATGAATTATCATACTTAAAAAATAATCATATTGATTTCGTTCATGTTTATAGATTGTACATAGAGGATACATGAACAAGAGTTCTCACTGTGGCAAGATAACCTTTTAATCTAGATACAAATGAATGATTGGTTATGTGGTATTAACTGTATGATTCCTGAATATAACATCGCGTTTATGGGCTTGTAAATTAAATGTATTAAAATATAAACTAAAATAACAAAAAATAAAACCCAGTTTAATTAATTCATGATTTATTTTTGTTTAATATGGTGTAATAAGTACTCCCGTAAAAGAAGACCTACTGCCTCCCACCAGTTGTTGGTTGTCGGAATAACATTCAACCCAAACCGTTTCAGATGCTAAACAATCAGTTACAGCTACTACTGTCCCTTGAACATTATCGAGATCGTCTGACCAAGCTCTCACTAAGTACGATCCATTTTTTATTATTCGGGCATCCATACCTACGTCCACATTACTCTGCAGAGATATGGAAAATAAATATACACCATCTGAGGGACATTGAAAAACGCTTAATTCGTTATTATATGAACTCCCGATGTTTATAAGGACGGCATCGAATTGAACTATGGTTCCACTATCATAACCAGTTGTGGTAGAAGCGTAAGCGCTAAATGCCACCGGAGCAGCCATCTCTGGAAATAAACACAAATATATTGAAATGTTTGATATGAAAAGTGCAGTATTATTGGCATCTGTGATGGCATTAACTAATTTGGGTAGACAAATATGTTTATATTTATGATGTTTTTTTTCAGTCAGTAACGTTATTAAAATTATAGTAAGAACTAAGTTGGAATTTTGCTGTGATAATGTGGAGTTGATTTCAATATCTTTTTAACAGTTCCATTGAACTTTCATGATTGCAAACCTATGACTATATTATTACGTAATAATTAATATAAACGAACAACCTGGTTTTTCCAATAAAATGTTATTCTAGTCAATCAAATAAATTTTAAATTATTACAATATAAGTGAAATAAAATGTCAAAATTAGGTTTACGCCTAAATCCCTTTAACGTCTTCCATCACAATATCCGCATTCAAACAAGTTTCAAATGATTTAAAAAAAGTTCTGCAAATCAACTGGAACCAATGCATATGTGACACTCTTATTACTAACATACGTCTATAGACGGGCGCTTTATAATGCTATATTTCCACACATTGTATTTCATTTTAGTCCCTGTTTGGGCATTCTCCTATCCTTTCTTAGATCTTACCTTTTGCAGCCTTCTTTTCAAGTGTGCTTTGAATTGAGTCGATTTTTCTTTCAAGTTCTGCAAGTTATGGTTGAAGAAAACATCTTTAGTATTATGTATCGCTATCATAAGGTATTGAACATGAGTTTCAAACGTTTACACTAGAAAAAAGAAACAAATAAGCTGAATTACTCGTTCGTTTATTGAAATTATTTTAAGGTGGTGTATGTTCTTTGAAGAAAAACCAATACAATGCTGTTACATGTACCAGTAATTTATTGTCAGGTCATATCATCCAACAGATAGCAACTAGATAGCAACTAGATAGGCCTAAAAACAACATGGCTCATCAAAACATATAATTCATGTACCCAGATGCTTGGATATTTACCCATAGTCTTCTCTGCCTCAGCTTTCCCGGAAAGTTGCAGTTCAAGAGTGTTTATTTTCTCGACAAGTTCTAAAACATATATCGTGACATCAATTATTTAGATTTACAATGAAGTTCAATCTCAGTATAACTGCAAACGATCAAGATTTATTGGTTAATTCAACCGAATGAGATAATCATGTCAATGGACATAGGGCATGACAGGGGCATCCCATTCTGCAAGTTATGTACAATGAGCAATTGAAGGGCTCCTAACAACATTGTGTGAAGTCTTAAATCGATGCTTTGGGAAAAGAGGAATTGAATATTTGTAAATGGGTTCTTGTTTTTGCATGGAACCTTCAATTGTTTCCTAGGCAGAAATGTGGATTGCGGTTAAATATTAAGTCGTACACTTCGTATATGTATTTGTTAAACCTTATGCCTTAAATAACTTACCTTTGTTATTCAATTTCAGTATATTCATCTCTTTCTTGAGTTCATTTTCATCTAAGACATAACATATTAATTATTTCAAACATTATTATTCCATTGTTATACCAATTAAGTAAGATGAGCGGACAAAAATTATAATCAAAACTTCTTAACTAATATCTATATATTATAGTTGGCTTTTTAAACATGCATTTTGCACAATTTGTTTCTAATACGGCACATTCTGGCATTGCCACATTATGTTGAAAATCATTTTATTAAGTTAAACCATGAAGAAAAAAACTGATTATATTTCGAGTGTTAAGTTACAGCGATAGTTCTGTCATAACATTATAGAACAATAACTTTGATTTTGAGAAATAATGAATGTTCACCATCAAAAGTCGGGCAATTGCATTGCATGGTATCTTTGGGATCTTTATCATTCATGGATGATCGTCTGAAATGGTTTTCTGCAGCAGTCTAAAATGAAGAAACAAATCCTTTTTTATTTATCAAAAGTTGTTGGATAAGGCAATATTCATAGCCATTATATTTTACTAAAATAAAGAAGCCAGATCATTGAAATCTTATGTTTTATATGCAACCATGTTTAATATAAAATTAACCTATTTCTTTCTACTTTATGATATTTTTTTTCATAAAGGGTTCTGGCAAATACATCAAATCTTTATCCTCAAAAAATTAAAATGCAATATGTTTCCCTTTTTTGTATAAATATAAGTAGTACCTGGTGCCAATGAACATGGCACAAGATTGAGACAGCAACTAAACACAGATTCATAGTTGATTGTTGATCAAGTTTTCTGTTCATCTATTGCAATGTGATGATGAATAAGCGTTCTGCATAATTTATTCTCACATATTTAGGCCTTGAATTAGATTAAGTAATCGGTCACCCAAATTAAAGATAAGCGTGTTAACCTTTGTAAACTTAAGATCATTTAGTTCACACACGTACTGATGTCACAAAGGGTAATGTAACGATAACGTATAGGCTAGTGAATTGATACTCAATCATTTATCATAAGCCAATGCTATGTTATGCGTACAGCTATGCATTATAATATATCCACTTGCTTCTCATAGCTTAAGATGAGAAACAACCTGAACCTATTATTTTAAGTCAGTTCTATATACATAAGTGTCTCATACATTTACACATTTTTCTTATCGACAAGATTATATTTTTTCCAATTTATTTAATCACACATCAGAAAAATAACATATAATGCAATACGTTGATAAAATGTGGATTAAATTGTGTTACTAATGTAATTTTTATAAATGTGTTCTTATTCTACAGTCTCGCCGAAAGCCATAGTGTTATAGTTTTATCAGGTTTATTAATAATCGAATCAAACGGAACGGTAGGGACTGAATTTTCTACATCGTTCACTAAATAATGTAACAAAAAAGGTTACTCTAAATTTATATGAATATTTAGAGCACACACTATGTTATGACTCTGAAGTTTCAAACATTGTTTTCCATAATGTGTGCTATTGTAAACAACCCAATTAAAACATAGAACCCTAAGTCAAGAACCCTATCAATAACATTCTTGTGGATTCTCTCCAGATACTTTTGAGAAATGCATAAACCAGCTAGGGTCGGTTAGGATTTCTTCCGTAGCTCCCTTGTCACAATGCAACCAAAAAAAAAATTCATGAAGACGGCATCAGGTGATTTGGGCCTCCACTCTTACGGTGAAACATATTTTATATCGGCGTCGTCGAGTCACTGCAGCGTCCATATTGTTGAATGTGAAGATGCGCTGCCTTGGTAGAACACCATGTTGCTTTTAGATTATCCTGGAATTCAACGCGGTACATATTTTCTCAAAAAATATCCCAGAATTTTTTGAAAACATATATTCAAAGTCACCTATTTATCGATAATCACAAGACTAGTGAGCACACACCCCGGCCCCAACCATGATTCAACGAGCACATATTATATATTATACTCTTGTGGTTGACCCTGTCAAACGTTATAAACTTGTATTTTTCCTTAATTCCCACATAGATAAAACAGTGCAAAGTCAGTTAAAACATAGTTTCTCAATTTCCTTGCGTTGAGTATCAGGTACAACCTCTAGGATCTTTCCCGTCGTTTTGCAACCGTGGCTTGTATATGCCGATGAACTTTCGGCTTTTCCTTTACTCGACATTTAATTATGTGTTTTATAACATGATTGATACTTCCTCGATTCAATTGCAATAAAATCGCAATATCGCGATTGGTGGATGGGTCTGTTTTGAAGATCACAGTCCGGATCTTCTTGACCACATCGGGAGTAGCCTAGGAATACCTCCTACAAACGACGTGCTTTTTCTTGTTCAAAAATGCATTTTTTCTTTGTTTTCTGTTTCTGGTATTTACATAATGAGTAGTCATTTGACTGACATCAAACCTGATTGAGATGTCTCTGGATATGTGAAACACCCTATCCAGATTTCAAAAGGCAAAAAAAAATACCCTCAGGCTTTCCAGCATTTTTGTGTCTTGGTATTGTTGAATTTTGAAACGGACTAGCTTAAATAAAAATATAGTGGCCCATGCACACTATTGTAATAGGGATTTTATAGGTTTCACACAGTGTGCTGTCTTTAAAGCACAATCAAAGTGTAACAAATTAAACTGAACACCTCTTGTATATTACATAGGCTTTCAGCCTAGCATGGTGATGTGTAGGAGTCTTTATTTTGTTTTTGGCTACCACGGAGCGTTATGCATGAATGAGCAGGGCCCTATTTCTATAATTTCATTGTAATACTTTAATATGTTTTTTATTTCTATATTCTTAATATTATTTTTCCAATGATTAAAAGCAATAGTTAATTTTGTAACATCGCATAATTTTTCTTAATTTGCACATTTGTTGAGCAAGTATTAAATAACACTTAGACAATAACAACGAAACCACACCACATATCGAACGATGCACTTACTCGAACATAAATAGTGGTAATAAATTTGCTCACTTTCACAAAGAAGCTATCATTGATGATTGTGTTTCACAAGATGATAAAGTCATAATAAACACAGGAACCGAAGGAATGTTTAGCATTTATTTTCGTATCATGCATATGGAGTAATCAGTATTCCAGAAAACGAAGACAACTTTGTCCCGTAGAGTTCATTGTTGTTTTCACTACTCTCGATCCAAACTGTCTCAGATGCTAAACATTCAGTTACGACAGTCAGTGAACTTTGAATATCTTCATTATTATCTGACCTACATGTTAACAAGACCGATCCTTCTTTTACAATATATGCTGTCATGAATTTATCATTATCTGTTTGCAGAGAAACGCTGAACAAGTAAACGCCGCTATAGGGACATTGGAAAACGCTTAAATAATTATTATACGAATTGCCAATGTTTGTAACCACAACATCGAATTGAACAACGGAACCTTCGTCATAGCCTGTTTTTGTTGATGCGTAAGCACTGAAGGCAACCGGTATAGACATGTCTGTAAAAATATAAATCATAACAAAAATATATTTTCTTTATTAGAAATTATACTAAAAGCAAGTGATTTAGACTCACTACCAAAATGCACACTTATAGGACAATTATAATATTTTTGCAAGGTTTTTATAGCAAACATTCATTTGTGGCATAAATGCATGAATTATTTTAAGTCATTGTTTTATGTCTCAAAGGAAGAGAGAATTTAATATATCTGTTTAAACTAACAACACAATAATTTATCATGTAGAAATATCAATCGTACTGTGAAGCTGTTGGTTATTTTTGTCAATTAGTTGGTGCAACCGTTCAATCTTTAGCTCCTGCTCTGTAAGACAGATAACAATACTGATTAACTATGAATATAATAAATGGTTGCTTGATAAATTCTATTGATGAAATTTTAATCACTCGAACCGAGACAAAGACTATGATAAACATATGTTCCACGAAAATGTCGCATGATTTGTGATAAGACAACTTCTTGCTTCGTTTAACATTTGTAACATTGTAACATATTACAACAAAAAAAACGAAAAAAATATGATTTTGAAAATTCGTTGGTTATTTGATCTTTAGAAAAAAATATATAGAATACTATTACTATAAAATATACCTTGCCATTTCTCTCTGTTCACTTGCTGGAACATCTCCAATTTTCTTTCATACTCTAAATATGAATATAAATATATCGAAAATATGTATGTTTTTTTTAAATTTAAATTAAATGTGTATATTTCTACGTTTTATACGTTTTTAGATAGTTAGCTGAACCTAGATAGTGGTAAAATAAGAAATTCACCAGGTTTTAAAACTTATCAATTAAAATCTCTTAAATCTCGTTTAATGTTTATCAATTGAAATTTTTGAAAAGGAAATACCTTGACCCATTTTGGCATAAATCGACTGTAACATTTCAATTTTCATTTCCTGCTTTTGATGTGCGTTCAAAAGAACTGGAAATTAATAGATATTTAGTTATTTGAAACAGCTTGATATCTACAGCTTGTATTTGAAACATAGATTTTAAGAAAGTTATTTGAAAATTGATGACGTTAGATGCTATAATGCCTGTCCTTATATCACAACATCTTTTCAAGTATTTATTTCAATAGTTGAAAATCCTAAGGAAAATTTATTCAATGATTTTATATATGTATATATTTATTACTTACTCTTTATATCATATTTCAGCTTAGTTACTTCATTTTCAGATGCCTAATCAGCTTAGTTGCTGAATGATGCTCGTTATACAAGTTAAGTGACGTTTCAATCTTGTGAGACAATATGAATTTAGAATTATGTTTTGAGTGAATAAAGAGTGGGCCATTCACTTCATTATGTTACCTTGATTTGTGTTTTTGAGTCGGTCAACATCATGCATAAGCCCCTCCAACACTGACAAATATATTGCAAATATATATATATATATATATATTCATATTGCTTCATTGAAATTTTAGCATGATTACATGAATATTGTTTTATTTAATCGTGCTTTGTCTTTATCAACAATTGAAGGGCTCCGTGCAACAATGTGTTAAGTCTGAAATCGACGTTTTGAGAAAAGGGGCATCGAGTGTTTTTAACTTGGTCATTTATATAAGGATTGGCAAATGGCCAAACGATGATATTATTATGATCGTATTGATTTTGTAGCATTATTCAAGTATAAAAGATGGATCTATAATCACGTGACAATTTTCAATACATTTTAGCGAAACATGTTAAGTCGACTTAACACATTGTTGCACGGAGCCCTTCAATTGTACATTTAGTTGAATTTTTGTATTGAAAACAAGTTGTCAATACCAATTGATCTCTGGCTTTTAAATAAAAAAAAACATTAATGTATTCAAATATACAAATTTCAAGAATATACATTAACCTCTTGCGATCGCGTTATCTTTCTCCTCAGTTCCATTTGAAACTGATCCAAGCGGGTATGTTGGTTGAAATTGTCCATCACCCGCTGCCGTCTTATATCAAAAGAAGACAAAATAATATTTGTATAATTGAGAGAAAACGGTTAATTACCCCTTTTATATTTAAATATTTAACCAAATTGAATACACATTAAATTCAAATTTTATCGCTATTATGGTGCGTTCAGCGGGACTTGGCGCCTGCGTCTGCGGAATTCAAATCGGTATAAAACATAGTAATCCCTGTGGAATTATTACCGCTGGGTTTACTATGTTTTATACCCATTTAAATTCCGCTGACGCAGACGCCAAGTCCCGCTGAACGCACCATTATTCGGTTATACTTATTTGAGTATACTTTAATCATACCTGATACCAAAAGACCTGCAATAAAATCATAATCGCGATAGCTTTTAAAATCGACATATTGGTATGTTTGTGCGTCTTTCTATTTCTAACATCAAGTGATTGTCGATGCATGCGTGTGATATTTTCTAGAACCAAGTGATTATAGAATATGTCAACGAACGGGGATGATATAGAATCTCATAATTCAGGTTATATCATATCAGATAGCTCATCATGAAATCTGATCACAATCTGTGACCTATTGGAAAATAACTGCATGCAGAGTATTATGATAGAACTTATCCTATGTTTTCTTCTGGAATGCTATAAAAAATATGACAATTAATTTAAGATCAAATAATCAAATATAAACTGTTGTCTTTATTACAATTGATTGAAATAGTCTCAAATATTTTCATCATCTTTTGAATCACTTAAATGACGGCAGTGTAGTGCTCCGGCGTTTATTTATGCTCACGAATTTACTCAAATTCGTTTTGTGCGATTTGGGTTATAACAAAAAAATGTCATTACACCATATTGTAATGTTGAATTAAACATAAAACTGTAATGTAATGCCAGCTTGAAGGTGAATGGCCATTGACTTATATTTGTCTAGGACACTATCAGATAAGATTCATGCGATTTGTCTCTGTGCCTCCAACCCATGCCAAGGACAAATGATAGTACGACATAGATTAGAGTGGCTTGTCTGGTTAACAGATGGCCACTCGTCAATATTATGCAAAACCAATGCATAAGATATATTTCTAAAGTTGAAGGGTCAAGATTCTTTATTTGTTAACATAATTAGTAAATTAGATTAACTTTGATATTATATCTAATTGACAGTGTTCACTATTTACCACATACACTTGCAATCGTATACTTTAGTCCGTACGTCATATTTTCAAAACATGCTGGAATGCTAAAAACAGTATGCATTGAACTGGAACAAAAACTGTGATTTCTATCTTTCTACGTGATCCGTCATCATCCTTGATTAATCATGACTAGCAATGCATCTTTCACACTGCTTTACATCTCAAAATCCAGAAGACGAATGCCGTTTGATCTCGGGGTGTTAAGATATATCCTATAGAATCCCCATATTGAAAAAACAAACACTCAATATAAGAGAAAAAAAAACATTCTGCTATTTCAACTTTTATTGGGATATTAAATGTTTTAATTTTACTAATCAATTTCGACTTTGCCTTTACGCCACATATTCAGCTTATCACACGAATTATGCATATGGCGTTATCAGCACCCCTGAAAACGACGACCGCTTCCCCCCTATTAACTCCATATCATCATCTAGACACTCAACCCAAACCATTTCAGATTCCAAACATTCCACAATCACAACAACCGAACTCTGTATATCATCCACATTATCAGCCCACGCACTGAGCAATGGTACCCCCTCCCTAAATATCTCCGCATGCATGAACTTATCCGCATCTGACTGAAGCGAAATTGAAAAGAGATAAACCCCGTCATATGGGCATTGGAATATGCTCGTTTCGGGGTCGTAGAAGTCGCCGATGTTTGTTATGATGTTGTTGAAATAAACGATTGAGCCGTTGTCGTATCGCATTGTGATGGTTGGAGAGGCACTGAACGCAACAGGGGAAGTCACTACAAAGATAACCAACATGTGTTGTTAGAAATGTATGTTAAGATATCATTATTTTTCTTATATGTGGGCACATTGTGTCTTCAGATGGTATTTTCCTTTGCGTAATATTTATTTATTTATAAAATTGACCTTAGAATTGTGATTTGAAAATAAATCGCTAGGATTTTTGTTTCTATTAACAGTATTGTTGCCGTCATGGATAAATACATGTCGTGCTTCTCCATAAATAATCAATGAAAATACCTCTCCCCCTCCTCTTTCCCATATCATCCTTAATGCCTCGACTAAACACTAGAATTCTATTAGCTACAAATATGAACAAAATGATACTATTTTAGTGCAAAGGTATGACATTAATGAGTTTATTTATATATACCTGACTCGTTTGATGGAAGCTTCGAAGCTAGCACGTTCAAAAGTTCGTCTATCTTTTTGTTTTCTTCCTGAAGGACAACAATAGCATCTTGTTGATCCTTCAAAGCTTCAACAAAAATAGAAAATCAACATTGATTTAAATGTCACAATACGTAACCATATATAACAATATCTTTACTCATGCAATAATCTTATTTAAAAAAGATATAACATATTTCACGATTATATTATTGAAAAATAAGAATATTTTAATTAAATCATTTACAGTGCCGAAGTATAAAGTTGGTTCTCAATACTCTTTCGAAAGCAAAGAAATGCCCTGTTTACTTCAATTGTTTTCAATGATGCGTAAATGTTACAAGGGCATCTCTTTGATTATAGATACTACTTATATACCTTTTGATTTTTGGTCGTTTTCATTCATTAGATACTTAATCTGTGCTTGCATCTCTATACAGGATTTCTTGAGTGTGTTCAAGTCATTGCCAATGTCTGAAATATAAACAGATATTCATGAGCGCAAGAATAAAGGGGAATGTATTATTGCAATTTGAAAATATAAAATTATAGAACTATTAGTTTGTCAATATTATAGGCAACGTTATAATTTCCTTTATTTTCTTAGCACTTTTTCCAGTTTTTCTGCAGCATAAATAACTTCTAAAACGCGGGCTTTTTATCAATTTTCGTGCTAATCATCAAATTATAAGCATATAAAAAATAATAATAAATGATTTTTCAGGATTTTTTCTTGATGTTGATGCATAGATTACCCTGTTCTCCTGTTTTCTTTAGACATACGTTTAGATTTTGGACCAATAATTGACACTTTTCCCGAATGAATTTGACCATTTCTGTCAGGTTCTCTCCAAATTATTTGGTTTAAAAGGGATGTCGACTTTGGATCCAGGGTCGTCATTGTGCACCCCAGAATTATTTTATCTAAATTTGCAGCAAACGAGATATGTTCTAACCGGAAAAATTTAACTTTAGCACGTTATGAAAACGAAATTACACAAGTATGCACAAATAGATTGTGTTCAATCATCAAAATGGAAGCATGCTTAGGTGCATATTTATTTCTGGTTCTATTTGGTGGATGCAATAAACCAAACTATTCGATTAGTTTGTTTCGAAACTCATTGAACTACCATATAGGATATGTTTAAAATATATCTTTACTTGCTTCATTTAATTGCCTTTTTCTGTGATATGGTTTTAGTTATTAGGACTTAGGATAAATGTATACACCCATAAACCCTTTTAAATTAAGACGACATACACTGAAGATAATGTTTACCGGATTGGGTTTGAGTAGCAAGATATTCATAACCAAGCACCACCTAAAGGAAATAAAAGATATAAAAACAAGTCGTTATACAAACCTTTGTTATTTTGTGTCATTTCATTAGAGTACATTCTATTCCGTCTTCCTCAAATCATGAATAAATGTATGAATATTTTTAATGTATTCTGTGCTTAAGCTATGCAAAAGCAAATAATTAAATTAAATTTAGATCTATACAGATTTTAGAAAAATAAAAATACATACCTTTTGGCAGATGATATTCAATATAAGTAAAATTTGAATTTTGAATAAAGGTTTCATGTTGAATTTTATCTTCTCACGACATTCATACATGCATATTGTAACGAAGCTGTAGGATAAGCTTAAGAGTTATATTATAAGGCATTTTACTTTAATCGAATGTTACCGAATATGAACGCATATCACATAATTCTTATCGCAATATGTAACGATGAACTCAGCTCGCATACTTGATACTCAAA
>LQRL01036364.1:44258-66672 GCA_001703475.1 Hydroides elegans
ATTCAGAAAAAAATATTTTGACTTAACTTTATGGTTTTCCCGGTGATCACAAGCCATCTAATGTTAATTATTTTTTAGGCTGCCGTAAGCTCATGGAATGAGGCCCGCATGAGGCTTTTGAAGGCCACAGGCATGTAATATGGGTCTTTTCCACTCTTTACACACGTCAAAGTAACGTGAAGCTGAATCCTGAAGTTGTCTAACATTTTAGCTATATCATCGGAATCATCTACCTCGAAATAATGTAATCGTTTATTCTAAGTTGATTACTTGTTTTCCTTAACATGTGTATTGTTTTGTCTTATTTTTCGCATTTTATAACTTGGGTAAAATCTTTTCGGATTTCTTGAGAAAGTTCCAGGGTCTTCATCTAGCACCCTATGATAAAATCCTAAATAATTGCAGCTACACAGCGGTGCACCAGCGAAATTTGGTAAATTGCTTACTACAACAATAACCGCTTTATACGTATAAGTTTTAAAAATAAAACAGTTATAGATATACGTGTACATAATAAAAAATTGTAAAACAAAATGTTTTTTTTTTCGTTTTTATTGCATATTTTTCCATATAGACTCAAATCGAAAATAATACACTTTAATCGGTGAATACATTTTTTTGTGTTATTGTATAATCAACCAACATAACACGATTTTAATAATCTATTTATAACTCAATAATTTACAATCATATCGATATGTATCCTAAACTTTTCTAGAAATTACGTTTTTAGTTGAGATAGTTATTAAAATATTTCGCAGGGAAAACTCTAGCTTTGTGTAAAAAAAAAAAAACATTTTTTTTTAAGGAATGCATTTTAAGCCACAACAAAGGTCGCGCAAATGTAACCACGGTCTTTAATACACCTCTACGCTATCGCAAATGGTATTACCAAACCTATAATCGTCATAACTGTTATAAAAGATCCTATAATAAGACCTATAATACTCAGACTTTTTGAGGCATTAATTCTCTGAATAGCTCTTTCTTGGTCGGAATCACCTCGACCCAAACCTGCAATATCGAAAAAAAAACTAAAATCAACATACAGAACATTGTTATCAAACAGTTCAAAAATGAATCGACATGAACTAGAATTATTATAATTAAAAGAAGCTGATCTGCATTGATATATGTGTTGTAATACTGCTGTACTTGAATAGCTATTTTAATTCATTATTTGAATTGTAAATACGTTTTATTTCGCATTTAAATTACCATTAATAAATGCAAGATATACCTTACACCATCAAATGGATATTGCCATTTTTATCAAATATAACATTGTATTTCATTAAATATGTTTTATTTTATCATATTGTAATATTTTTATATTTTATTTAATTATACAAACCTGCTTGACAACATGCCAGGATTCCTATAACGAAGCCAAAGGGACCGCAAAATAGTGTGATACAAGATAAAAAGAGAGCTTTTGTCGATTCCCGCTCTATCCATTCTTCTTTGGTCGCCGCGTCCATTCCGCCAACTAAACAAATTATAAGTTACTATAAAATATTTATACTTGCTATATATATATTTATTTTAATCACATCTTTATCGTATATATCACTCAAACACCTAGGATCAAGATGTTCACTAAATTTAAATAAGTTAAATTTTATGAAAACAAACAGTTTCGGATTTTTTTTTACAAGGCACCTCGAATTTGTGGATATGTTGGTACACTTTTAACGCATATGGATTAAACATAAACATAACGTGGTAAAAACTAAACGTTAAACGCTTAACGTTAATGCTAAACGATAAGGAGAATGAGAAGAAACGCGCACCACTGCACCTTGAATTGTTCCATGTATCGGTCCATGTATTTGCTGATGTGCTGGCATTCCCACAGCTGACGCATCTTTTGGCTGATATGTAACCTGACCTGGTGCCACATATCCGTGTGGTGCCACATTTGATAAGTCCGTGGCACCATTTACATTGTAATTCGGTGGTGCCCCTGGTGCCACATTTGCTGTGTCTATGCCGTCTATATTTGAATGTGGCACTCCCGACTGTCTATGTTGATTATCAAAATTGTTTGAGGTAGGCTCGTTGAATGCTGTTTCATTCGATGCCTCAGGTCCATCCTGTCTATATTCAGTATATGTGGTTGGTCTATAGCCAACATTAGACGGTGTGACTATGGGGTTTGAGTCTTGTTCCGGAGCTGTGGGGATGGGAGGGTGGAATTGAGTGATCTGGCAAGCAGCGCTGTAAGAGGGTGGGTCTTCACTTTCCATGATTCTTGATTAGTGTTTAAAAATAAGAATTAATGGATATATACATATATGGATATATTATATAAATGTAAAATAATACTAAATTCTGCATACCCATTAAGATGTGTTCAGTTCTTTGGTCATTTATATAAAAGCTGTTTCATTAATATTTGTGGAAAGTATAATTGCAATAGTTATCATTAAATATTTGGATAAAGTTTATTTTAGATTCATTTGCCAACGACATATGCAACATCGTATCATACCAAAGATGAATCGTTGATTATACATGAACATGTATTGTACAATGTTTAACAGTTTGTAAAGGACAAAGGCTGGCATTAATCTTACCTTGTTGTTATGTGCAGTTGATTATTGCCATGTGAAAAGGTTATCGATATACCATCTCAATATTTTATCCTTATAGTTATTCATACATTTACGAAAGCATCAACTGTAGCGCGATTGTAAGAAATCGGTGACACAAGCAAAATGCATTTTTCGCTGCACTAATCATTCATCTACATTTTTCTAGTTTGACTGCATTTTAATACCAAATTGTTATAATACTTAAGTTCGAAATCAGGTCAACCAAGACGTGCAATTTTTATGCAAAGTTCCGGGACCATTGCCCACAGCTTATAAGCTAAAAAAATATAACCCCTCACCACCTATCGATTGTTAAATCAAGGCCATTATGCAACTTCAGGTACAAACGCACCATGACATATGACAAGCCTGCAGTTATGCATTCCATAAATGTGACTCGTCTTTACCGACTTCTTTCATATATATATTTTTTTCATTTTGACTGTAAAGAATATTCTATGACATGTAGATATCAGTCCTATTCTTTTTTTTTAATTAGAATTTCCATAAAACAAAACTTACGTTATGGACATTCTTATTTATAAAAAAAGACTGGTGAATTATTGTTTAGTGCGGTTAACCGTCCCGTAGGAATTTCTTCATAAAATAACAAGTTATACATGTTCTTATAGCTCTGAACATGCTCTTCCCCCAAAAAAAATGTTGCCAATTTTTTTCCCACAAATTATAGGTTTTTATGATGGCCGGTAAGTACAATGTATGACATTTTTAATTTTCAAATAAAATAAATCCATATGAATAAATGATTTTTATTTATTCTCTACATCATCAACGCGATTATGCCTGATTGAGGGGCACTCAACGATTTATTCGGGTGAATGTTTATTCTTGTAGCAGTTCTTCCTTGCTTGCAACTTTTTCAGAACAGAACAAAGTTTTTTTTTCTAAGGGTGTGGCCACATTGATCAAACTAACCTTCAAACCAAGCTTCAAACCACTTAAGGTCGCGGTGGCCTTAACAATATTTCGTAACACTGAATTTCATAATTTAATTTAAGGTTTGATTTCAAAAAGCTAGCAAACACCGTAGAATTATGCTCACATTTATTTTAATGTGGTATATATTGTGACGTAACAAAACTAAATTTCGATTATTATGACGAAACGTAACGGTATTACTACCAGTGCATTGTTACGCAATAAACATAAACATAATAAAACATAATAAAAACGTAAAATGCCGTTACGACCTTAAGTGGTTTGAAGCTTGGTTTGAAGGTTAGTTTGATCAATGTGGCCACACCCTAAACGATTATTTTACTCCAGGATTATGTTTGTAAATATATCAACCGATGTAGCTGTATCTAAATTTAGTTTCTGTTAACGAATCTGTGAAAGAATAGCCTCATACACATTTGATTTCTTGACATCTTTATTCTGGTAGGAGATGGCAAATTTGCTTGCAATAGCTTTTCTGTGTTCCTTGCTTGGAACTTCAGAATAAACATTTTGATGAATATAAGAAAAAATAAATCGTTGAGTGCCCTCGCTGATTGTTCTGCAACATGACATCGCTAATATCTAAGATAAGATACAATAATTAAAAGACAAATAAAGGATGAATGCCTCACTATTCTTTTATTGCAGGATAAACTATTTCCGTACATTCATTTTGTCATTGTATTATATAATTTAAAACCCAATACAAATACCTTTATAAAATCTCAGTTATTATAATTGGTAATAAAACACATAGCAATATAATAATTGTCATTAAAGCTCCTACAATCAAAGCGAAGACACTTAATCTTTTTGAAGCAATGATTCGATGAATAGCTCGTTCTTTGTCGGATTCTCTTCGCGCTTTGTCTGCAAAAAAAGTAAATTCAAAATCGATTATTGAAAACATGAATTGAACTTAGGATATCAAAAAGAAACGTGGCGATGTGGAGACGACCTAGTTTGGGCCAAGTTTGCCGGATGTTGCGCCTGTGATGAACGTAATTCTAATTACGTCCGATTCGGACATAAAGTTGGTGCAACACATCCATGTTATGTCCGCGACGAGAAAGGACGTCCGAAAAAAAATATTCATATGGGCCAAACGTAGGCTGTCCTTAACCTCCGTGAAAGAAGTTATTTTATCTCACATAGTTTAGATCTAGCGTATCTTTCTTTAATATAAACGATTTTCCTGAATCTCATTTTGAAAAAAAAATCAAGGTCCCTGAAAAAAAAATAATACACTTCAACATATATAATAAGACTTGTAAGGCTCTTAGATTTCATATTTAAATTCAACTTTTGTGTGTTGATGTTACACGTCTAGCAAGCTATATTTCATCCAGCTGAATAAACTAAATAATAATGATCCAGCTGAATAGACTAAATAATAGAATACATAAACAGTTATCAAATGCATTTTATTTATATGTATGGCATAAACCAAACCTGCATAAAACACGCAATGATCCCTATCACAAACATTGCCAAAGGGCAGCAAAATATTGCGATACACGACAGACCAAGCGCTTTTTTCGATTCTCGTTGAATCCATTGTTCTTGTGATGAGGCGTCCATTCCGCTTACTAAATACGATAAAATTAAATATGACATATTCATGAGTCTTAGATGTATAGGAAAAAGAACCAAGTTAGTCCATTACAATAAAATATTATACATTTCCTAGGCGCAGCCGAGGCACCTGTATTATGCTTTAAGTAATGATGGTGACCGAGTATTTTAACCGACTTAGATTCACAGTACATTACTAAAGATAACGGATCATAAGTACAACATAACTGTAAACTAAACTAGAGGGCACTCATAGGGTGCATATCTGCGATCTCCTTGAGGTGTCGATTCAGGATTTTGGACAACTCACCCAAAAAAAAACTCACCCAAAAACCAACTCACCCAAAAACCAACTCACCCAAGTTGTGACGAACTCACCCAAATAGATTGGTCAACTCTTCCAAGTTTTTAGTCAACTCACCCAAGTTGTTGGACAACTCACCCAAGTTTTAACAGCTAAAGGAATAATTTGGGAACTTATTTTTCGTTTAGATATACAATCTTATCCAAGCTATGCTTAAAAGTCACTTGTAAACCAAAAACAATGGATCTGATATTTCTATTTAGCACCGTGCGCTCCCCAGGCAGATGCGCATACTTTCCTATAATTTTAAACAATTTTAAACAGCTATAATCTCGAATGCTGAAGAGATATTTATATTAATTTTCGTATATTTATGGATATCAGTGTCAATTGAATGAGGAAAATGCGATATTTTGTCTTATACATATTATGTGTACAAATAATTGGATGAGTTGTCCAAACATTTAGGTGAGTCGTCCAAAAAACTTGGATAAGTTGACCAAAAGCTCGGGTAAGTTATCCAGGAATTTGGGTGAGTTGACCAATTTTTATTGGGGTGAGTTGGTTTTTGGGTGAGCTGCCCGGATACTGTCGATTCACATATCAAAATTGAAAAATATGCTTATACGGACATATAAACGGCCCACTCAAGACTTAATACATTAGTAACAAGGATATTATACTCATAGAGCATATAAATCTTTTTTGTGAAATGAAATTAAATGATTATTCATCTAAAACAGATTTGCGTTTAAACTTTGTTTTTATTCTAGGCTCATCATGTCATATCATGCTTGCGATTATCTTAATCAATTAAACATAAGCACAGCTTTCCTAACGCTGCATAATATTTTGTCGCAACAATTACGTCATATTTCCATCGACAATGCCCGCCTACTCAGCTCATACTCTATTGCCTATGCGTTTTGATTGACGTGTGTTAAATTCATAACTGGACAATTATTAATTACCCCGTTCGCAACAGCCAATGAGAGGCCGGAATAATCCATAGTGTTTTTCGGCATGACATAAATGAAGAAATTTGTGTGATCTGATGGTGTGTGTTTAGCATCAAATATTTTCAATGCCGTCTATGAGATCACTATCTTAACCCCCTATGCAGCATCAGACGACTGTATTTTATAATGTTATATAAAATAATCAGTCGAATTCGGACTTTAACATATAGAATATCGGTGTACTGGAGCACATACCCCAAAATTCAGAAAAGGCAAACCAAACGCATTACCTGCGATTTTTCGTTCTACGAAAAGATCGCAGATAATAATGTAAGATATATTTATGATAGTTAAATATATTACATATTTGGTGGTTGATACCTACTTTGAATGGTTCCATGTATTGGTCCTTGAAGTGGCTGGTGCACTGCTAATGTAGCTCCTTCTCGTGGCGCATAAACAACTTGACATGGAGCCACATTAATGTCCGGTGCCACATTTAAGGCGTATGTGGCGCCACTTATATTCGAATGCGGTGGCACTCCCGATTGTATAGGTGGTGGACTCGATTGTATGGGTGGACTTGATTGTATTTGGAATTCCTGATTTACTGGGTGGTCCTGATTGTCTTAACTGATTATTGAAGCAATTTGAAGAAGACTCAGTGAACGCAGAATCTTTCAGGACCTGATGGCCACCCCGTCGGTCCGGTTCATCTGGTCTATGTGAAACATGTGTGATCGGTCTGTGGTCTACAGTTGACGGGGTAACATGTGCGTATCCGTCTTGATGTTGGGCTGGAGGTGTTGGGTGATCTGGCAAGCCGCAGAATAATGGGGTGGGCGATCACTTTCCATGGTCCTGGAAAATTAGAATATAATTGTCATAATATATAGAACGCAAAATGTACATTTAATCTATACTCGTGAAAAATGTTGTTGGTTGTTTAAATTACGTTCATCAACCGTCGGGACGTTCAGTAAACTTGCATATGGGCCAATTAAAAAACATCCTTTCGACTCCATGTTCTTCATATCCGAAGGATGGTGCTTTCTGAGATAGAGTGATGAAAACAATTACACAGTTATGAGCAATAAAATTGCGAATTGCAATTATAACTGAACATGGGAGAGTATAAGTATCTTACCTATTTGTTATGTATGCTTTTAGGTTAATATAATATCTCAATATATCCTTTTCTTATAGACCAGTATCTGCATCCAATCCTCAACCAATTATTCGAATTTAAATAAGTAATCCCTATAACCAATTTATACTTTTGCGGCTAGACTAACATCATAGCTGCAATAAAATATATATTACTATAATTATATTTTATTGCATTTTGATTACACATGGTCATGATTAATAAAATAAACTTGCTCAAATTCAGATGTACCAAAACGAACATTTTTCTGCCAAGTTTCGAAAGCTGCACTGTCAGGAAAAAGAGCATTTCACGGAGGGAGCTAGGATCAGGAGTGGAGCACGTCATAAATCAAGTAATATGTTCCGAAAGCATTGTGCAATCTCTCTACTCATATCTATCGGTAACGCAAGGTCATATTGCAATATTCCATCCTGTTTCTGTTTCTGTTTTCAGTGCCTCTAAACTGTTAGAGCTGGCGCATTGTGCAACAGGATGGCATATTAGGTAAACAAAATATGTAAGCGGGCTAAATAATGCAGTTGTGAACTCTAGCAATAGCGCGAAACATGAATAGAATAAACGACAGTGGATCCTCAAAGAATCATAGCGACATTTTGATAATTTATTTTCCATGTAGTATGTAACTATGATAACATATGTATGAGCCTTTTAAACAACAATGTATTTTTTTTTACAAAAACACACTTTGGAGTTGTTAACAATAAATCAAAGATAAATGGAAAACATCAGAAAACATCATTCAGAAACATCAACTAATTAAATTATTTAATGTGTTGATTGTACACCTAGGATTCGAGTTAAACTAATAGTTTGCTGCGAATACGTTCAAAAAGCAAAATAAAACTTATGAATCATTATTCATCATCGAATAATATGTTTATACAATAATCATTTTACACTTTTTGAATACAACTCTACATAATAAGAGCACCCCGTGCATAATAAATTGAATTCAATAAATGCATTAACGTATCTTTACAGTGAGATTTTTTCAAGATCAATCTATTACATTTGTCAGGCGCGGATCCAGAAAATATTGAACCTGGGGCGCAACTGTATAAATTATAAGGCTGAACAGGGGGGGGGGGGCAATTTATTTATTTTTGTCTTACATATAAGGGCGAACAGGGGGCGTGCGCCGGGTGATTTATATGGTAAATCCGCGCCTGTTTGTATCCGAAACCATTGTTGAAAATAAAAATTGTTAGTTAAACTGCAAATGTATGATACGACCTAATCATAGAGATTTTTTTAATTTAATGCATAAGTAATTAAATCATTACAACATATATAGAATATTCGGTGTTTTCTGAGTGTGTAGTGAAGTAAAAAACATTGAATTATAATATAATCTAATTGATCATTATTGGTAATACGACAGCTAGAAGTACAAAAACTGTAACTATTGAACTTATGATCAAATTTATTATACTGAGTCTTTTTGAGGCGTTGATTCGTTGAATAGCTCTTGCTTGGTCCGAATCCCCCCGACCCAAACCTGAAAAAAATAGTAGATTGATTAACACACAACACCATTTTTTTCCTAAACGCACATGTCTATCATGATCGTATAATAATCGGTAATATTCCACCACAGAACACCAACACAGTTACTACAGAACTTATTATTAAACCAATGATAGCGAGTCTTTTTGATGCGTTTATTCGTTGGATAGCTCTTTCATGATCGGAGTCACTTCTACCCATACCTGCAAGTAAAGAAAAAAGTTTTCGACTGTACCTTCATATGAATTGATGCTTGTGATTCTCTCAAATATTTTTTTTCTATTTAAAACATCATTTTATTTGCATAAATAAAAAGATTATACTGTTAACCTTTAGAATCTATATGACACGATAATGACTGCGTTTTATTTACTCAAAAACGTTTTCATTTGAATAAGTTACTCATGACAATAATAATGTAAAACTGACAATATAAAATAGATTTGATAGACTTATCTGGTCATAGGTCATTTAAGTCTCATTTTTACATACGTGTTTATACTCTCCCATATTTTCAATATAAGACATAAATTTGAAATAAAATTGCTTCAAATTTCTGCATTTTCATAAACTCACCTGCATAAATGCATGCAATTATTCCTATCATGCATCCCACCGGACAGCAAAATATTGTGATACACGAAAGAACGAGTGCTTTCGTCGATTCGCGCTCTATCCATTCCTCTTTTGATGATACGTCCATTCCACCGACTATAAACAAGATACGAATGCACATAAATATATACAATAAAAGTACCATTAGCTTAAACGTCTTGTGATCACTACGAAATTAAAACCAAATTTAATAAAACAAGCTGTTGCATATCTTTTATAAATTTCGTAGCATATATTAATAATTTACAATCCGTTTCAAAATATGTAAAAAAGTTCCTACTTTGAATGGTTCCATGTATGGGTCCATGAATCTGTTGATGCGTAGGCATAACCATGGCAGTCCCTTCTTGTGACTGATACACCACGTGACTCGGTGCCACATATCCCTGCGGCGGTGCCACATTTGTCGAATTTGTGGCACCACTTACATTCGAATGTGGCACACCCGTTTGTCTATGCTGGTTATCGAAATACTTTGAGGAAGACTCATTGAATGGTGGCTGATTTGAAACCACAGGTCCACCCGTTGGTCCATGCGGTCCATTTGGTGCTGGTCTGTAGCCTACGTTTGACGGGGTGCCAGTTACTTGGTTGTTTCCGTCCGGTTGGGGTGCTGTTGGCATGGGAGGGTGGAATCCACTTATTTGGCAAGCAGCACTGTAAGGGGGTGGGTCGTCAGTTTCCATTTTACTAGATCAAATAAGGAATAATTATTTAGAATACTATAATTATACACAATATACATGTGCATGTAGAAGCATACAAAAGTGAGCAAAACAAGAGTATATGCATGCTATGAGGTATGTATTTATTCTACCTAAAATATAATAAATCATGATTAACATACTAATTAATTATGTCGTTATTGCCATAAGCCAATTAAAATGCCTTAAAAAAATAAATCACCTGATGCATGCAGTTTCAGTAGCTACGTGATAAACACATCAAAGGGACTGTTATAGTTACATGCAGTTGATGTTTGAATGTGTATAACTATCTGCTTTTAGATGATATTTTACGTATGCTTTTCGCAAAAAGGAGTGAAAATATACAAAACTTACCTCGTTATTTTGTACAGATAATTCTTGCAGATAAATATGATTAATAATATTCCATCTCATTCCATCCTACTATTGATGTAAAAAAAACTATAGCAGTATGCAAATTAAAGTATGCGACATAAGCTATACATTCTTGCGTCTTGACTTAAATACAACTGCACTAATCATATAGGAACATTATTGAAGACTTATATTTTGACTGCATTTTGATACAACTTTGTAACAACATGCTTTAGTTCATTTCAGGTCAACTATTCAGGTCAGCCAAGCTTAAATGTGTCTGCAAGTTCCGGGAGTATTAACACACATAGCACAACCCGTCTACACTTATCTATTGATCGCTGCAAATCTAGGGCATGTTGCGGTTTGCACATGTAAGCAGGGTGTACAATGCATTCGTGCAATGTAGCGTTTTAGAGAAACCTATTTGAGGATAGATACAATGTATTTTATTCAAATACATATCAAATAAAAATAACGCTGAGCGTATTAATGCATCTAGAACAATTCACCCACCTCATTCGGCTCTTATAGAGCATGTCAAAATACATTGACGCCCCACTCTATTCGGCTCCCATATTATTATCTGTACCGACAAGTATTTCACTTTTTTGCTTTTTACAATTAGAGCCAATTCACTCTAGAAAATTAAGCAATGCTTTTTCGATTTTCAAATACACAAAATATTAATAAAAACTTAAGCCGTTTCCCAAATTTACCGGTATTTTTGGTGACTGTTCATGGAACCGTATTTTTGGTAGAAATTGTTACATAATGTTGCATTTTTCAAGTGCCCCACAATCCAAAGCCAAAGATTAATCAAGTCATAAGTCACTTGCCATAAAAAAAACATACATTTTAGTAAATAACTGTTTTGCATTTAACAATAGCGAAAGCACCATGGAAATTTTAACAGTGTCTTAATTGAGAAAAATACAGTTTTTTATCAATATATTTTTTTTCTGAAGCAAATCGTTACGTATCATTACATTGTATCTGTAATACTCCAGCCTTCATACCAGATTAATCAAGTCACAAGTTGTTGTCGCACGTAAATCCAGCCTCGAGGGAGGGAATCAATACAAACACCGAGCCGCGCCTCTAGCCATTCTCTGTTCCCTCCATGAATGGTCTGGTCATATTCGAACTTTTTGCAGGTTTTTTTTTCCTAAACAAATCGTGGTGTTCAATGTATTCCTAATGCGAAACCCCAAAACGTATCTAACATTTTTGAAACACAACGAGCCATTTTCTGCTCGATTAATGGTTTTGTCACAGAAGCTTTTTAGGGGTTTATCCTTAACACTGTCTTCAAATAAATTTCTTACGGAAACTCAGAATGCCAAATAAACACTGGTTGCGTTCTTCAAGATAGATCGCATTTTGGATGTTCCTTTAAGGAATACTGGAGAAAATATTGTTGGCTATGGGCAAGAGCTCGAAAAAAGCTTCTGATGTGGCCATGCTCTTAATATGTGACAGGGGGCGCTAATTGAATCAGAAAATACTCCTTTTTATGATTGGTTTTCCTCATATAGAAAGTTATAATGGGCGTTATGTGTTAATGTGTAATAGTCTGTGTTTTACTCACGGAAGCAACATGCGTGTAGAACACGGCATATACTTTTATTCAATAAAGTCATTAAACTTAAATATGTTCGATGGTTTGGTTGCATACCATAACTGAAAGCATAACGAATGCCGTTTACCTGTGCAATTTAATTCTCTGTCGGAACATCTGCAATAAACACATGAGAGGTCTGGATAATTTATGATCATTGTTCCTTACTCATTGATGATTCCCAGGTGAGTGTATCAGACTATTTTTGAATAGATTATATCACACACATAGTATGTGATCGTGTGTTGATGTATCTGAAATATTATGATCTTTCGCAAAAAAACATAACCATTACTTCAACCATTTTTATCAGTCTTATCCATTTTATTTTCAATTTTAAATGTTTATATTTTCCATTGTGTCGTAAAATATTAGGGTTAATTTTGTGATATCTGATAATATATCCCAATGAGTGCACTACATCAAGAAACTTACTCAGCTATAAATCGAACAACTTTCCAGACATTTTAATATGGAAAGCCTAAAGAGTAGTTTAAACATCTTAAAAACGTTTGGTAAAATTTCTATATATCACTTTTCAACTAGGTGATGTATGCCCATTACGCAATACCCCCGCAATGAGCGGTCTACATCAAAAGGAAGGCGCCTCCCCCTTACCCCCACACAGCGTCATAATCACGGAACCCAGTCTCGTTGTCTTGACAACCGATCGCCAGCGAACGCAGACGACCAACGCCATTGTGCTTTCGTGTTTTGTCACGTGGTGTTGTTGTCCGTTGGGAATAGCGGCCTTCTTTATCGCCAGTAAGTATAATAGTGACAAGGCGTTATACTTGATGTTCATAGTTAATTATCAGTTGTCCAATTCGACTAGGCTCATCAGCACAACGTCACTATCCGATTTCACGTGAAAAAGATACGACCTTATTTTGGTCCATACACGTTTAATTACGTCCAGGCGTATTTCTTGTGAGTATTTATAGGATCCGCAAGACATCGCCGGAAGCTTAAAAAAGTTTGCGTGACGTCATGATCGCTAAGTTGTTAACGTCGTCAATATAGCAAAGTATACTGCATCGACGTAGTTATGACACACATCCGATCGTTCAACAGCTTTTAAATATGTATGTGTCATTTATCTAGATATGTATTAACGTAAATCACTCATCATTTCAGTGACAGCAATAGATGAACTGGATTACAACCGTGCCTTGAAAAAGGTGAATCTCTCCAAGAAACTCAGTTATGTCGGACTTGTAACGGGAATCGTGACACTGTTTAGTCTTCCTATTCTTATCAAGCGATTCTTATGACGGATATTATATATAATGCAATAACCGTGAATACTCATAGTTGCAATCGCGTGTTTGGCCGCATTGGAAAAGACGAGCGGAATCGCACAGGATGAGGCGAACATTGGCCACATTTGGAGCAGCAAATAACAATATGAGAACCTGTTACGGGAATTATGACTTTTTCATATGTCCATTCAGGATTTTTTCGGAGGATGTAGTAGATTGATGCTAGTCATTATGGCGTAAATACTCATATTCTATTTTTGTGCGTGCAATTAAGTTCGACTTGATCAGAAACATAACATTATTTGTTCAAATACGGTTAAAATATCTAGATCGGATACCAACGGGACGGGTAAAATTGTACAATTGGATGAGGCGTTTAAAAACTAGCATATAAATTAGCAATGACAGATCATAAAACTTAAACGGGCTGAGAAAAATTGTCGGTGACTATGGATTTTCTAATCCTAAAAATATCATAGGATGATAGTTGCCGCTGCAGCTCCTTGCCGCTTCCCGTGTAAGCAGGCCCTTAGTTACTTTTACTCAGCCAGAAATCGGAAAACATGATACTATTCAGTAATTTAAAAAAGGTTATGAATTATATGTTACTACTCAATTATGTCTGAAGTTGCATTATATTATATGCTGACACTGATTTGGGCTAGAGTTAAATGTTACTTTTTGTAACATGTTAAGTGTTAACAAAAATATACTGTTGTGTTATGTGTTTAAAACCCTGTTTAACGATCATGGCAGTTGGTTTCCAAAAAACAGAATATTATATTTGGTGTAACATTTTTTATAACATATATATGATTTATGTGAACCTAAATAAACTGGTTCAAATATATATTGTAATATACATTGGAATACATAACAAAAAATAAATAAAATACATTTGTATGCGATATTTCTATCAAGTTACTAAATTACACGTCGTCTTTTGCCGACTGAAATAAACGTACCAAAGAAGAAACACGATATTGAAAGAGCACCTTATTCTAGTGACCAGTGAAAAAAGTGCCAGTTTTTTAACATATATTTTTAATTCTTTGCCAATATTCAATCATGCCTTTGAACAACATATTTTAGTCACTTTAAACTTAAATGTGGGAATATTTTACTATTTCATAAGAAGCACGAAATCGGAAGCTCTTATTTTTAAGCAATTTTACTCAACAACCTATCTGCATGAAAATCTCAATCAATTAACGAGCACCACATTTTAGTTACCAGTGAAATAAGATTTATTAATAAGTTTTACACTGATATTTGTTTACCTCACGATTTTATCATTATCGACTCATGCTTAGCGGTGACATTATCAAAAGACATGTTCATTTAAAAGGAATCTACATGTGATAAATTAACATCACGAAATCATCGCGAATCTATGCAACTCTTACCATAAAACAACATTAATTACCATTAAGTATATTACTACCTTAAAAATCTCAAATAACAACCTAATTCACATATATTTTCAACGAGCACCCCATTTTAGTGACCAGTCAAATAAGGTAAAACAACTGGAAACGTGAAAATCAGCATTCCGAAGCTGCCCAAAAGTAGAGCCAAGAGACTCAATAATTTGGAGAGTTTAATGTTTCGAAGAGCGCGAGTGGAATTCGGATCACAGGAAGCCATTACTGAAACAAAATTATGAGAAATTGAATGGTTTAAATAGGAAACTAAATGCTAGATATGGAAACATATGGCCTGAGTTTGAGTTTATAACTTATTATTTGAAGCAGAAATAATTTTAGTTACTGGATGACAATATCGATCCATCATAGATATTCTTGACAAGACCAGGCTTTTAGGCTCTACTTAATTTCAAAACATAATTGTTCCATTACAAAATAAACAAAATAATAAATCCATCCTAGAAACCAATATATTACTTCTTTTTTTTTACTGAGTTAACCAGTCATTCTGGGCTTTAACACAGATCAGCTAAATGATTTGGGTCAAACTTCAGATTTGTTAAAACCACAGATTGGCTGTGACACCCAGTCATATATAAATTTACGTTATTTAACATTCAAGATGTCGGAATTCGATATATCTACCTGCATAAACAAGACCAATGGGTCCCAAACAGCACCCAACTGAACAGAAGATGGTCGCACAGCAAGAAAGAACAAGAGCCTTGCATGATTCACTCTGGAGATTCGGTTCTTGTGGAGTCGCTGGTTCTATAACACTTTCTTCGGTCGGCTCTATACTGATCTGGTTCACTGAAATAAACAAAAAGCACACATGACAGATTCCGTTCATAAAAGTGCTGACATATTTTGAAAACCAGGCGCGGATCCAGAAAATATTGAACCTGGGGGGGGGGGCGCAACTCTATAAATTATCAGGCTGAACAGGGGGCTCAAATTTATTTTTTGTCTTACATATAAGGGCGAACAGGGGGCGTGCGCCGGGTGATTTATATGGTAAATCCGCGCCTAAAAACTATACTCTACTCTTGAGAGTTCGTTCGGAAATTTAGATTTTACTTTTACTTAGAGCTGAAAACACATCCTATGTTACTTTGCATTATTATCAACTATGTCATACTCGGTAAATGTCCACTATTGTTCAACTGCATTGTCACTGGTTGTGAAGTGACTAGGTGTGTATGGTTTGTATTCTGTGCATGGCCTTCCGTAGTTTGGTCGATGGGTGTACAACCCAATTGTTCCAAAGAGGGCGGATGATTGCAATTCGATGCCGATTCATCGTGTTCATGGCATAAGAGGCTTTCTGCTTCCCTCTCAGTTGGCTGAAAGGAGAATTGACTTAGACTTTGAATTCGTTATGGTAAAATTAAAGTTTTACCAAATTGGACAGACACAAAATATATCATGGAATCAGATTAAACAAAGAAAGTATGCGCTTAAAGATGTTTAAAGACGGTTTTATTTATGATTTGTTCAAGACATAGTTCGACATACTTTGCTATTCACGTACCCTTTGTGAAATTGATGTAATCGCGATCCTTTCGTCATTTTGATCTATTTGCATTTGAACCTCATGATGGTTGTCTGACATGTAACTGGTGTCATGTTGAATGTGTTGCGTGTTATGTCTACCTGAATATCACAATAAGGTATATATTTATACAATGTAGAATATATCACATTACAACCTGCAACATATCGTAAATCAGGCAAGGATTAAAAGGCGGTGCCCCGTTAGAGCTTAAATGTCAAAGCAATACTTAATCGGGCGCTTCCTATTCACTGTGATATCTAGTACCATAGCAACCACACTACACCAGCCCCTTCCCATGACTCAATATTTGCTATACTTGCGCATGAATATATAGTTATTTACAATAAAGTTTATATACAATTTGCACTTTGCTAAATTAAATTTCATTTCACAATAAAATTGAACCAACCTCCAGGTGAATCAATATATGCTCCTCTGTTCATATCCTATTTTGTATGACATCGAATGTTATATTTTTCAAGCATTTACCAAGGATGAAATGCACATTGGCATACATGTATAGAATATTTTCTATTGTTCATATACTATTTTTCCTTTTTTTCCTTATACCTTGACATTTTAATAAAATATAGCTCCTTTAATTGTCATTTTATAAAAAGAAGCATCCATCTTAATACGTCTTCAAAATTTCTTCTATAATACAACGATAACTCTGTCCACTTTTCATTATTTTAACATCAACCCATACTGCCAACCAACCAGTTCCCAACCAATAAATCTCATCCCCCTCTACTCTCTAGCTCACCAGCAGGGTAAACGTGCAGGCTGCAAGAGGAATAGACTCACTGGGGTATTGCAATATACGATGGCCGAAGCGCGACAATTAAACGCAACACAAAAAAGCAAACAATAAACGCAACATAAAATAAACCAAACATAAAAATAAACGCAACATAAAATAAACCAAACACAAAAATAAACGCAACACAAAATAAACCAACATAAATTAAATACAACACAAAAACCAATATTGCGTTGTTTTGTGCTGCGTTTTTCACGTTTCGGCCATCGTATTAATAGGGTGTGCCACTTCCTTATTGCTGAATAAGCGGATTTTTTCGGGCTCAGTTTTAAAGCCAGTGATGTTTGGTCGCCGTGATAAAAAGTGGGCTAAAGTTTGCAAGAAACTGAGAGCAATTCTTATAATGCTTACTTTGTTAAGTATTATTATAGTTTCAAACTTTGAGGCCAAATATGATTGAAAAACCTTTGGTGCAGACATTTGCTTCTGTTGCATTGCTTGTGATAGTGATTTGATTATTGACCTGAGGTAATACAAAATATATATACAGAGCAGAATGTCACATCTAAGATTGCGTCTACATTGTTTTTTACAAATACACTAAATGATCAAATCGTCATAATTTTATTTATTTCTAAGCGGAATATAACCAGCCATATCAAAATATTATAAATACGCTAAACCCTATATGACCTGTGACCATAAATTAGTATGTGTGCATACAAGAAACCAGGATCTCAATCCGTTGAGCATTGCGCATTGCATTATCTGGAATTAGTTTTAACCAGTTATTTGTGATAATAAGAATCGTATATGCTGTAGAAACAATTCCTTATTTCCCCAACCATTCTTCGAACCCTCCCACCAAACGAGTTTATATTTGTGAGTTCTCTCACTTTCTCAGTTTGCGTCCGTGTCGAGGCATAATTTGTGAGAAAAAAATAAACTTCTTTCTTGATTACATGCGACGCCGAATGTATCGTTGTCTGAAATATATATGCCACCCAACCCCTTTTTTAATGCTACCCCAAATCCTACTCCTCATGTTTGTCCTATAAAAACACAAGCATAGCACCAGGACCCAAAACCGTTGATCGACAGTATGCCATGAAACCGCTTCCTCGGCGCCTGCGGCGTTCGGTTAAGGTATATGAAAGAATAACTTGGAGATTCTAGATATACCAATCATCAATTATGCCTAGCAGTGTTCAAATTTCATATTTAGATTTTAAAAAGGTATACTCGTCACAGAAAAAAAGAACAGCGATCTATCGTCAGAACGTGTCATTTTTTTTTAAAGAAACACACTGCAACTTTTCGACTACTACAAACCTTCCACTCATGTTTTACCCTATAAAAACGAACCTTATACCAGTAGACGGCTTTAACAGGCACTTGCAGCATTCGGTCAAGTTAAATGAAGGAAAAAGAATAAGGCCCTGCTTACATTTTAGTGATTACATATTTAAGATTTCAATATTTTCCAATTAATTTTGAATTGCATTATTTGTCACTCATCGCTGCCTGCGACAATAATCGCCACTTGCGACAATAATCGCGCCCAGCGACCAATCAAACAATCGATGATTTCCTGAAAGAAAATATAGTATTTATTTACCGTGGTTAGGCAAATCGCTCGCATGTAATCACTTTTTTTAATCGTAAGGAGCGACGGGATTTTTCCTTGAAATACATGTAAGTTCAAAGTCCTGCAAATAAAATAGTGAAAATCGCAAGTGGCGACGAGATCGCTCATTGTATGTAAGCAGGGCGTAAGATTGATTGATTTTCGTAACATTTCTAAATCAAATTGCTTATACCTGGACTTGTCAGTGTTCAACTTTAGGTATATTTAAAAAGTTCGATAAAAATGCTTATTCGGTACAAAGTCAAAATATGAAGGTTTGTATTCAGACGCCTCATTGTCTTACATACCAAAACCACCCAACGCCTTCTCATCCAAAACATAGGTCAACTTACCTACTACAACTCCAAAACCATTGCCTGCGAGGCATACTATGACTATGGGATGAAATATATAAAACCATTAAACCCGGCTTTTCCGCGGTGCTGGCGTCGTTCGGTCAAGGTTAATGAAGGAATGAGTAGGAGATGCCTATTGATTCCTGTCGGAGGAGGCAGCTTCCCATGAGGCGCCGCTTAAGTATGGTGTAGTATGGGAATGTGAGATTGGATTGGAATAATATCTAATCAATTGATTTCGAATATCAATGGAAAGTGGTAGGTCAGAATAATATAATGAAACGTCATTTTTGAAGGCAGTACATTCTCACTTTTCAAAGCAAACGCATATTTTAAAACGGCGCGCCACTGTTCGTTGATTTCTTGACGCGAAAGTTCCCGGCAGTAAACAGTGCCCTGGTTGGTTTTAGTGATATATGACTGATTAAGGGTACGGTACAAACTACGATGGGAAGTAAAGAGCAATATCAAGGATATATACATGGTTTAATTTAAGGCTCAGTAAAGCATGGACAGCTGCAGTTTTCTATTTATTTATTACAGCAAAACCAAATATTTGCTATCCAATCCATATAAATAGAAGTATTTACAAACACCTATTTGAGTATAGGTCTCTCTTGTTGGATGAGCTAAGGCCTGTGACAAATTCGCTTTGCAACAAACAACATTGCTGAGAATAGCCTTAGCTGGAATTACTGCAATACAAACAACCCAATATAACAGTTTTACCGGATATAGTATTTCCATATAGTAATTGTATAGTAAAAGCTTGACAAGTAGTAATTTAATGTTGAATTATAGATATAACTTGACAGGTGTAAACTTATCTGGATAAATTTTGCAAAATATAAGAATTTGCTGTTGCAAACATTTGCTTTTTGTTACAATTATAAAAGGTAGGTGGATTTATGGTTTTGTTTGCAAGGCGCACTAAGCTGTAAAATTGCATTTCTGTCGCCTGATGGTTTTTGGCGTTTTAAATGTTTGAGTGATCTATACGCTATGGGTATTGACATACGGGGTTTAAGGTGGCAAGCGGAATCAAAGGGTGTGTGTGGCTATTTGCTCGGCAAGTCCAATGTTTTGATGAGTGGGTTGCGACAGTTAGTGTCCGGTTAAGCACAGCTCTATGATTTGAACTTGGGTCCACCACTGAATTTTCACCACTGCTGGCTACACTTCGTAATATTAATTGAGGAAGCTCATCTATGTTTCAGGCCTGGATCCGCCAGTGCTTGCTTTAGTTAATATTACATTTTATTATCAAATGTAGGAAGCGGGTTTAATGAGACTCTGTTAATGCTCAGGTAAGAAAGACAATGCAATAGATCATGTAGCTCTACGCCCCTAATAACGTCGTAAAAGGAATTGCGTTAATTGGGTCAAAGGTAGTAAAGGTGTGCAATCGGCCCGACCCCCTTGTAACTAAACACACCTCGATAAAGAAAATACGTTTCTTACACACTATGAGAAGGCATTATTAACATTCGTATAGAGACTCTACAGTACTCTACCTAAATTGCATTTTTGAGCATATAGAGAGACAGCTAGAATAACCGCCTCAATATTATTCTAAAATTCAAAACAAGGCCACAATCTACCATGATTTCTTTGTAAAATAAAACAAAATATGGAAAATCTAGCAGTACCGGATCTACTATATTTTGCAGCGAATGTAAAACATTAATAACAAACTTTTTTTTTTCTCTCTCTCTCTCTCTCTCTCTCTCTCTCTCATAGCTCGGTCACCCAATGCATTTCTCTTTGATCTGTTTATCATTATATTCCAACGAGTCAACGAACGAATCATTCGATTAATTGGTCCCATATTTTGTTAATGCAAGCAGATCTTTTGATTTGAGAGGCATTGCTTTGGAGTAGGTCAATGAATTCAATGAAAAATAGATTAACACATGTATTTGATGTATTGCAATAAATAGAATGCATATATTGCATTTGGTTTACCTATATTCCTATAGAACGTTACATTTTATTATAGAGGAAGGCACACACCACCTTTGGTCAACGTGTAATAATAAATATTTCCATGTTTCTAAAGCTAAACCATTGGCTACTAGTTTTGTTATCTTGGAAAATATTACTTTGTTGAATTAGAGCTATTGAGCAAGCTGTCTACACAAACAAGCAGTTTTTAGCATTAATTTGGCCTCTTGCTTTTGAAGAATCGAGAAACTTCATGTAGCTTCTATTTTTTTTACAAAGCTAGATCCTAAACAGAAACGCAAATCTGCTTATAGGCGCGTTCACGCAAAAACAAAAATCCTAAATTTTTCCGTGAACAGAGGGAATAAATTGCAATGTTTTTATGCAAATGTTGTTTTCGAAAATATCAGTTTTGGATATGTTTTTTCGAGCTCTTTAGTTTGCGTGAACGCGGCCATAGTAGGGCAGTAGAATACAGTTTCATGGCAGTCCCGATATAACATGGGACTAAAACGCAAACTACAGTCCGTTCTATTGCAATGGAATGGGGTCCTACATAGGGCAACACAGTTAACAGCTTAAGTCCTACTATCAGCTTTCCAGGCCCAAGGAAATGGCCCAGAAATGAATATGGCAATGTTAGAATATAACAGGAATTCGTGCATAACTATGTATGCTTAATTCATCATGTTCAGCACGTACTTGTCCAGAAATATTGCTTCTGGATGAAAATGTTGGCATATACCATGTGGACCAAAAGACCTATCGTAATCCCAGCATGCAAACATGTACATACCTGACTTCCTACCCATAGATTGCAATAATCTGTGCAATTACCAAGCAGTATAACTTTCCATAAAAACATATAATGTATTTGATCCTCATTAGTGCATCCTATATATAAAGATAATAAGGTTTTCCAATTTTCTATAAGCGATGCCTGCACGTTATTTTCCTGCTGTACTATTCTGCCCTTTATATAGGTTACGAACCTACATTTCCTTAAGCAAAACACATACGCACATTATACATATACCCCCAAGTACTATCCCCTCCCTACCACAACACCACACATCCCCTACTCCAACCCCTACCGCCCCCCCCCCCC
>LQRL01036369.1:738-19160 GCA_001703475.1 Hydroides elegans
TAAGTCTTGAAAAATCGCTATTTTGGCCAATTTGACCACTTCCAGTGGGGTGTTTTTGACCGAAATGGTCAAAAGGCACATCTACGGACCAAGACCTTTCATTTGAGCCTATAACCAAGTCTCTATGACCTTTCGTTCAAAAGTTCTAGCCCGTACAAGCTCAAGTCTTTAAACACCGCTATTTTGGGCTATTTTGGCCAAATTGACCACTTCCGGTGGGGTGTTTTTGACCGAAATGGTCAAAAGGCACATCTACGGGCCAAGACCTTTCCTTTGAGCCTATAACCAAGTCACTTTGACCTTCCGGTCAAAAGTTCTAGCCCGTACAAGAAAGCGATGACAGACGGACGGACAGACGGACAGACAGACGGACGGACACCCCAAATCTATAGGCCCCCAACTTTGGGGTTGGGGCTTAATTAAGCTAGATAGTGGTTATCAGGGGCTGTTTAGACATAAGAATGAAAATTCTTCAGTTCAGCTCTCTTTCATATCTCTGTTATAAATAGTATAGTATAAATCCATCGCATAATTGTAAATGTATGAGAAATATGAAATAAAACATTGATTGATTGATTGATTGATATGTTATGTTCTATTAGTATTATATGAATTAGCAATTACGAGATCGCACATAAGCAATATTTTACAATGTTAAACCAAATTTCCTGTTCAGTACTTTATAGCCTGTAAGTGATTTACAAATGCCTTCTATTTAAGTAAGAAACGTATGAGTATCATGAGGTGTTGAAAAGTGGTCCTGTGTCAGTGTGTTTCCTGATTTTCTATTCATAATAGAACTCGTTCACATCCTAAAATAAAGTATGATTTACTCGTATATAAATTAATAAAAACTCTAAGTAAAGATACCAATCAAATGTGTTTGTAATGAAACATTTACCCATACCTTGTTATACAATGAGAAATGTCACTGAAAACAACTATCCGGAAGGTAAAATTTATCCAAGTGGTACAGGTTTATTCGTGCTTCTTACAGGCTCATTTAATTTTGACAATGTGTAACATAAATAGTTTGTATGTTATCAAAGCTCTTCTATACTGGAGCCAAAGATAAATCATTAAAATTATGATTTATTCACAAATTTTGTAAATTTGTTGAAGAGTGAATGTGAACTACGTCATCAGAATTTGTGTTTCTTTTTTAACCCGTTCTCACTACTTCATACCGAAAATTCTTTTCTTTTGTTCACAACGTACGATCATCGTCGACATTCTAAAGTATTAAAACGCTGATTGTTCCTCCATGTGATCAATTTTATAAATAATACTCTTTACATTTTTTTTCTTAACTGTATTTTGTTGACATTAAACGACCATCAAATAAAAATCAACAAAAAAAAATCATTTTAAAAAATCGAATAAAAAAATACAGATATTTCACAGGCGGTACGTTTAAATCCCTTCTGCTTATTTGATCTGGCATTTTTTTCAGGCAGACATTCTAGATATTATGATAACACATTTCTATTCTAATTTAAAGGGATCCCGATCATAATCGATCAATGGCCAGAGCCAAGCACAACAAGAATAGGATATGAAGAAAAATAAAAAATATCATTGTTGTATATGTAAGATCAATCTTCACTTTCATATTCAAGCAAATTGACAAATATCCCAGTTAATTGTCGTCTGTTTTATCTTTTTATGCCATCTGGGCGTGTGTCATATACATTGCACCGTCAAATGAATCCTCAGTTTTACAGTGCGATGCGACACGCACCGCCTCACCGTTGTTTTGAAAATCAATGTAAAATATGACGATGAAAACAAAATATGGCAAAAAGCAATTCCGAACATCAAATGCTACGTTTATAATAATATCAAAATATATCTGAATATAACATCATAAATATATCTGAATATATAAACATTAAACTTGTCAGGTATACATCATCAGATTAATGTTCTTATATTCAATTTTGATGGTTAGTACTTTCAAACTTGGATTAGTAATATGTTTTCAGATCATCTAATCTATACGTAAAAAAACTAACTGAAATTAATAAACGAATTTTCATTTATAATATTTAATCAGTAATACTTTATAAATCAGATAAGGCTAAAGCTTTTCAAACATTTAAGAAAATCACCACAACATATAGTCAAAAAGATAATTTATGACAAAATAAACGCAGAAGATGTTATCATTAACAGAGTATTTTTAGAATTATATTTTCAAATATTTTGATAATGTTAAGCAAATGAAAAACTGGTTTAATGTGCATCATTTTTATATTTTTTATTCTAATTATGATTTTTAGAATCGAACAAGATGGCATTACTTATAATTAATTTATTGTTTATTTTATCACTTCTGAGAATAACATGGGTCAAATGATATCCAAAAATGTAATACGGATAAATCAATGAGAGGCTAGCAAAGTTAATCATACATGAAAACGTGAATGTGAATATAGTTTATTGTATACAACTTGTTTAGTAAAATAAAATATCACCATTTTGAATGAGTTCATATGATACCAAAAATATTGAGTCTTTACGTGTAGCATAGATCATTTATAACGAAGGACACATGGTGTGAGTTAGGCAAAGTTATCCATTCATATCTTTGGCGAATCATATGATATTGTAATCGATACAGTTTGCGATCATATCTCATGGTGCAACTATTCATTCAAGTGAAAGTAGTTTAAAACTAGTAAACCTAGCTTAAGTGGCAATAACGAATATTACTTTACTAATCATCATATATAAATCATAATTTTGTCCATATGTGAGATTTCATCTAAATAAATGTGTACAATGGTAACCAACATGCTTTTTTTGTAAAATAGTGAGTTACAATTCATCCTGAGCATCAAACATGAATGTGAAAAATCAACTTTGTCAAGTCGAAATCACATAAACCCCGACAAATCATTATAATCGTTATAATAGTGTGAATTATAAACTGATATAGCACGAATAAACATTCATTAAATTAAAAAAGTACCAGTTCTTATTGATAGTCGATGTATTCATTTAAAATCAATTTAATTTTGCGACTGTCAAAAAATACATTGAAATATCAAACGACATTTAATTAACAACGCAAGATATCTAAAATGTAACGTAATATTTTGAGAGAGGAGCACGAGTAAGACCAGACATGGTTCAAGTAAATATCAAATAATGGAGAGAGTACAATGATCTAGGATGTCTGTCTTTTGTTTGTACCATTTATACAAATGGACGGGAACTTTTGAACCTACTTAACAAGGCCGAAGATATTTGAGGTATAAGCATATATATACGTATTTATGTATTAGAATTTATAGGATTGCACTTTTCAACTAAATATCTTCAGATTTTGTAAAAACAAACTGGTGGAAATACACTCCTCTACCATATGCAGTACGGAATGTCCGAGTGTCTAGTTAATTTCTAATAAAACTTGTCATTAAAGGTATAACGTATAAGGTATAAGCATTACTCAAATAGAATTTGTTTATAAACATTTCCTGAATCCTCGCTGGATTGATCATGTCCATGCATAATGTGACATTGTAAATTTGTATTTGACTGGGCTTTCTATTGATTGACTAGAATCTATCCCCGTATCAGAGTGCCTACAAAATAATACGGAGTAAACAACAATTCCAATAGCAGCAAGTAATAGCAATAGTAGCAGTAATTCTCGCATGATGTATCTATATAAGGGGTGTGTTTTCACATTTCTACATGGCCAATAAAAAAGCTGCATCATGATTTAACGCATCTTTTCATATAAAAGTGTTCCTTGTACTAAATATTTATATAAAATAAACCATTTCTAATTCGCCTCAATAGTTTTAATAAGCACATATATAAAGGCTTTAAGAACTTAATGTTTGTGTTTGACACTGTGCATTGTTGTACTGTGTACTTGTTGTACTGTGTGGTAGAAATAAAAAAGAGAAATTGGGTGATACATTTGAAAGCCTGTTTATCATTTAAAAGAAAACTGCAATTTCCGCGTCTGGTGTTTTTTTGTTTTTGGAGTTTTTTATCAGTATTGTTTTAATAATAAATACAAATACAGGCTACATTACAAATCAAAGTACAGGGCACGACAGTTCAATACAATATATTCTGGTGTTTATTGTTATCGTACAGGGGAAGGGGATGCTTTCCTTAGGTCTTGAATATTGAATAGTATGTTTTGAATATTGATATTGATGTATTTAATATTTTTAAGCGCTCTTACAATGAATGTTCAACGATATAAGTTGTTAGGCTGTATAACATTTATGTTTCATGGAGTATCGTTAATTAAAAAGCTAGATTTGATTTATCTATTTATCTAAATATCCATCTATCTATCTATCTATCTATCTATCTATCTATCTATCTATCTATCTATCCATCTATCTATCTGTCCGTCTGTCTGTCTGTATGTCTTTCTATTTACCCATCTTTCTTTCCATCTATATATCTATCTATCCATCCATCTATCTATCTATATATCTATCCATCCATTTATCTCTTCGTCTATTATATGTCAATACCGCATTAACTAGTGTACGTATAGTGTATGACGTAGTGTACGTGCGTGTATGGCTCCGTATAGAAATGTTAAATTTCTGAACCTGTTCAAAATATTGTTAAGTTCAACAAGAAATCATGTCGAATATTTGTGATACTTTGCTGAGAGAATATTGCGATTATCTGTCCAAGTTTGCTCTAGGACCACATTAATTTGCTATGTGACCATAAAAGTTTGCTCTGTGACTATATAAGTTTGATGTAGTTTGATTATAAGGTATTATAAGAATAATTTATCAAATGCATTCTTTTCGCTTACGAAAATATGCAGGTATTGCAATCAACCGATAAAACTCGATTTGTTCCCGTGCATCAATTTTCTATATGTTACAAATCATAACTCACCCTTATATTTATACATAATCATAAAATAGATATCGAACGTTAAGTATAATATATTAAGATAACGATTTATTTATGATATAGAATATATTTAATTTTTAAGATACCCACCCCTAAATCAAAATGCAATTTTTCTTCGCCTTGCTGAAACCACTGAGCGGAATCCCTGGCTCTTAATTGGCTCATTTAAAGGGGTGTGCGATTTATATTACACACGTCATTGACGTCATCAATCAAGGCTCGCTATATAAATGCACTGTGACACATAATCAATTATCGCCGTGGCTAGTATCTCACTTGGCTTTGAGCCAATTATAGAAACTTAAGGCTCTGCTTACATAAAATCGCTAGCGGCGATTTTAGTGGCTACATTCACTATCAATCTTGAAATTTCAATATTTTCCCATTCATTTTACATTGCATTGTTTGACTTCCATCGCTGCTTGCGACAATAATCGACACAATAATCGACAATAATCGCGCCCAGCCACGTGTCAAACAAGCGATGATTTCCTCAAAGAAACTTTAGCATTAATTTACACCGGTTTGTAAATCGCTCCAATGTAATCACAAATTTTAGAAATCGCAGCGACGGGATTTTTTCTTGAAATAATTTCAAAGACATATAACGAAAAGAGTGAAAATCGCAAATACGACGATAATCGTTCATTGTATGTTAGCAGGGCCTTAGGCTGGCTCTTAGGTTGCATTAAATATGATATCTATGTTGTGGCTCAATTATTTTATAAAGCTGATAACAAAGTAGCTATGTATATTTTGCCCACATATTGACCTTTTCTAGATCATATGAAATATTAAACATTAGATTGGATCTTATTCTTTTAGATTTCGAGAAAAAATATTCAAAATTTGAAGCATAATGTTCAAATATAGGAAAGAAAAGATTGAACAAGTGTATATTTTAACGGACAAGAGGGGGATGGGTATGAATATTGAGCGGATTAATATGATTTGTAATTAACCACGATCGATGTCACTAATGTAAAGACAAAAAAAAACAATAGCATTAAGCTATTTGTCATTCATTTGTATTTTGTAATAACAAAGTGTTATAGCCATGTCAGGCATTTTTTGTACTTGCAGAGAAAGGTTTCGATTACCGCTACTGAGTAGAAACTTTGTAGACTTAAAAGTAACCTATGGTTTGGTTTAAGTGTATGACATACCTTACCTTACCAAGTGACGTGCCGATTGACGTTGCCGGTCACGAACCTCGGTCTCTTTCGATCTTGGGCAGTACGCTTGGTTTGGCCTCCTCGAAGGTGAGGCCCGTCCATTTGGTGATGTTGTCACTCCATTGCAGTCTTGATCTCCCTCTTCCGTGCTTGCCCTCGACCATGTCCTCCAGTAAATCTCTTTGCAGGGAGTCATGTCTCATGACATGCCCAAAAAATGACACCTTTCTCTTCTTTACCGTTTCAATCAGCGACCTTATTGTACCTGCGATACCTTCTTCGTTCGTGATGGTTGTAAGCAGAAAAAGCGAAATACCCAAAGTTAAAATCCATCTAGATGGCCAGGAGGTTGAACAAGTCAGTAAATTTGTGTATTTGGGCGAGTTGATTACCGATAATGGAAAGAGTGAAGAGGAGATTCACAGAAGAATAGAAATCGCGAGAAAGTCATTCAGCAAAATGCGAACGATAATGACGAATCCTAAAATCTCTATACCAGCAAGACAGAAATTCATCAAATGCTTTGTCTGGTCAACCTTGCTGTATGAAGTCGAAACGTGGATTATCAGCATGACATGATAAAAATAATAATTATTGTTCATATGCTATACTGAACATTGTCAAGTTATCTTTTTGTTTTATTCGGTTGATCATTGAATATATTGTTCAAGTTTTTTCGAGCTCACTTAATGTAACGGTGATGATTTCAAGGTTTCCGTGAAATCAACACTGTACGTGACAAGAGTGAATTTGTGAAAAAATATCCACACCTAGAACAATGGCAATGAAATGATGTCATATAAATGGTTAATATGTCGAGCCTGTGTCATTATTACTGAAAAGAATTGAACACACACATAAGTTTAACATCGTCACCAAGACATCAATTCAACACCAAAATTCGCACCAACACCGATATCTGTTTCATATATATCTGTTGTTATATTATCTACAAATTCTGCAAAGTAGGCACGAAAAACATTATTTATCCCATTCCCACACGCAATGTGAAATTATAATATTTTATATGTTTTGGCACTAAAGTCTTTACTTAAAACGTGAAGCACACAATTATATAACAACTCCTTCAGACGCCCATTTTGTACATCAAGTTCAAGATAGATCTGATATAATTGTTTGCGTTTTTTAATATGGAGCGATATATCCCAACGAGTGCTTCAAAAATTAACTGAGTTCGAATATTGCAATGAAGTTTTCAAAATCCTAATCTATACAAAAAATGCTATTTTTAATGGCACATTTATTGCCTGTTATGCATAACCTTTTACAATGAAAGGTGGAAACTGGTGGACATGCTATGCTCCGAATAAGCACGACACAAGATTTTCTGCAATACGATATGGCCGCGGTCATTTTTTTCAGCAACAAAAATTGATATATTTACGAGTAATTGCTTACTAGCTGGTAAGTTGCTATACTGTTATGTTACCATCAGAATATTTTTTATCTTAAAATGTTGTTTAAGGGTCAATTAGAATTGATATTGATGTTTGGATGAATATATGTAAGGTAAGATTGTGGGCAGTTGTAATATTTCTAAGCATATACAGTATATTTGTTAATTGCATTTTGAAAATGTTAACCCAAAACCTTGTAGAATTTTACTTTTGTTCTAAACTTTATCATGGCAGCTCATATATGTATGTCACATTGATCTACAAAATATTTTGGTAAAATGACCAAAACAACCTTATCAGAAATATTGTTATTATCTTAGTCTGTTCGTAGAAGTATTCGATTAATGCAATTATAAATTCATATTTTAATCCAGTTTGCAAAGACAGTATTTGAGATTATTGGTTGCCTTTTCAATGGGGACAAACTATCACAATTGCTGTTAACTGCTATATAATGATTTCTTAAGAAGCCCAATTTGCTATATGTTTTCAATAGGAGGCAAAATATTCAACAATGCTGCTTCAGATAGTCCTATAGGCTGATCACAATTATTGCAATGGAGTTTCTTTGATTGTTGGCTATATGCTTATCAATCAAATTGAATGACTTTAATATATGAAAAATAGAGTGTGTATGTCACAATTGCTGTATTATGGCAACACTTTGCATTCTATCATAATCTTAGTGGCGCCTTGGAAACATTTTCATTTTGGAAACTGCGGTATATGCAGAATAAGCCATGGCATAAACGCCGTTAATTTACGAATAGTAGCGATGAGTAGATTGGGTTTCGACATCGTTCGCTTTTAAGGGCTTTCTCTGGTTTTATCACGAGAGACGGTTCTCTGCAGCTTGTTCTGATTGAGGGCTCGTTTGAGGGCAAACGCGGAAAATCGAGATCACGAGTGCAATGGGATGACACCACAGCGTACTGGACTGGTCTGGAATAGGTAAACTCCAATCGGGACATGAGAAGATGTTAAATACTGACATGTTAAGCCGACACACAAACGTCATAATGCGATAAGCATGAATTTTGATCACACGAACCAACATACGAGGCATCAGGAGTGTAGACTGACGCTCCACGGGGTATATTTTCACTATTATTAATACCATTTACTCTTCAAGTTTCAAGGACTTATTAAACATCCATTCGTGAACAAATAAATTTAAAAATGATATGGTAGTGAAGGAAAATATTCAACGAACCTGACCATTGATTTTAAAGTCTGATTTATGATTAATAAAAAAGCTAGAGGATGTTTACACAACTCATCATTATAACTAACTGCAGAGAAAACCGCTCTGTTTGAGTTGCGGTTTTGGTCAAGTTCTTTTTAAGACTTTATGAGCAAATACGATGCTCTCTACTTGCACAGCGGGAATATTGCAAGTCTCCTATTCAGTAAGATCAGATATGCGGGGCAAATTCTTAGTTTAAAAAAAACAGACGCTCTTGAAAAAAGTCATGATTAACATTTTTAAGACCTTATTCGCATTTATTACAGTGTTGTAAGCTATTAAAGATGCCAAAGATGTCATTAAAAGTAATGTCATGCTACCAGTTATTTGTTTTGTGACGTAGCTATAAAGAATTTGAGATGACACAAAAATGTTTCATCGTCTACAATCCTGGAAAAGATCGTCAAATTTGCTGCAAAGTTAAGAAAAACGGTAAAACTCCAAATCAATATTTGTGGCTTTCCGTTGTCGAGTTATCAAGCATCGTGAATCACAGAATGTGATCCATATTTAAGTGAACGCAAAGGTTGCGATTGTCTTGCAAACCACGACCAGCATTACATTAAACAGGTACGTTTTTTCACCATTTATTCTAAAAAATATTGCAAACGTATAGACTATATTTTATATATGAACCGCAAGTAATAATTAAAAGTGGGACTCCGGACATTATAGTGTACGTAACTCTCAATAAAATAGCATACACATATAAAATAATACAGTAAAATATAATATCACAAATATTATTTAAAAAGGTCTAAATCGGCAACATTTTCGGGATAAATGGTCATTTAAAAATAAATTTGTTACCCCGTCAAGTTAAATTTGATCAAAATGCGTTCATAATTTGATCGTGCACTATACATTTCTGTTCTATTGTATTCTGCCTTGCAGAAATTGGTGTAACCTCTGCGAAATCTATGTATTTTTCATTGGACTTAGTCTAAAAAGCCGTAAACCGAGAACAGTAATGTTTGTTTTTATATGACTAAATCTAAAAAAAAACAAATGTAAACATATTTATAATAATGTATATTGGAATGTATACAGACATTTTCATTCAGAAATTAAAGCCAAATAAAAATATCATATCTGTTCATAGTTCTTAGAAGTATTCGATTAATGCAATTATAAATTCATATGATAAATTCCACGAAGTCCAGTTGGTTGCCTTTTAAGTGGGGACAAAATATCACTATTGCTGTTAAATGCTATAATGATTTCTTAAGAAACCTAATTTGCAAAACAAATAATTTATATCAAGCGTCGTGCATCACAGAATGTGATTCCTATATAAGTGAACGTAAAAGTTGCGATTGCCTTGCAAACCACGACCAGCATTACGTTAAACAGGTATGTTTTTCACTATTAATTCTGACAATATTTATTCTAAAAGTCGGAATCCGGACATTATAATGTACTTTATACCAATAAGATATCATACATATAAAATAATACAATGAAATATAATATCATAAATATTATTCGTTATCTAACCTTAATTGACGCTTTACGATGCGTCGTTGTGAATTTTATATAGAGCTCTATTAGAAATAGTTATTTTTAAAACAAATATGCCAATTTGAGATAAACAGCGTTTATGAAAAATCACAAACATTGTTCTTGCTGAAAGCATCAAATGTATAATCCGTACAAAATGATAATTAAAAATTACGATATACTTTTTACATGAAAATAATTTTCATGCTGTAAACTCTTTCTAGCTGCGTTCAATGGCCAGCGGAAAATCGTGTTTGTTGCGATTTTCATTTTTTCTCTTTAGGAAATAGCAAGCAGCTTTCAAGTACTTGAAATGTTCGAAGTCCAGCAAAAACAGCGAAAGTCGCAACTTGCGTTTCAGAATGGCTTATCTCATGAAATCAGGGCCTAAGTAAACGACAAAGGCCTAGGTATCTGGATATTTGAAACATTTGTTCAATATTTGTTGTATGTTGAAATCATATTCTACTCTAGTTCATTGTGATTGAATTTGACATCAGGACATGCTCATATTAACTGATCGAGCTTAACAACTAGAGGCGATTTTTTCATCAATTTTACTTACTTAAAAATTAGAGTATTTATGCAGATTGAACGTCACTCTTGCAGTCAGGCTTTGTCGCGACTTTCGTTCAACCGTGGTAATTCGTACATTCGATCGCATTGTAGAGTTAAAACGTGAGATTATGATTCAAACATTATTTTTCTTGCATGTATATGACATATGAGACATATTCATATATACATTTCAAATAGTATTTATCAAATTAAGATATCAATTTGACCTGGAGTCATATGCATAAAAGTATAAGCATGCTTACGTTCTAAGTTCGACGTCTATATCTCGATTATTACTCCGAATTTCTTATTTACGCACCCTGAATAGCCTGGCCTTACTTAAAAATATAATTATAATCATTTGATTGCTTAATTCAAGCTATAAATTAGGATTTCACCCACAGACTAAAGGTGCACGCCCACTGAGGCTAGAGCGAGGGCTGGAGCGAGAACCGAGACTACTCATGCGCGCCAATAAATTAGCGAGAACAAAAGCGAGAGATTTGGTATATATTAGCTACAGTTTCAAAATATAGTGTCCCCTGACGAAGGGCAATGTGAACTTAAACATTGAACAATATTGATGTCGGATGCCTTTTCAACATCGAGATATTTCGGGATTCCGATAAGGTCATTTATTTGAAATTCGATTGCATATTCACACACACACAAATTATGCAAAAAACTAATTGGTATTCTATCTTAAGTACATGTATAATTAGGCATGTTATATATGTGCTTTAAGCTATGTCTGTAAAAAATAACCCGTCCCTCGTCGCACAGCAATGTGAATATGAATGGTGCACAATATTGATATTACATGTCTTATCATAAAGATATTTCGGGATTCTGATAAGATTTTTATATAATGAAATCCGGCCGCCTTTATATACACAGTCGGGAGGAGGAATAAAAGAGTTTATAAACATGTTTGTAACTATACTATATGTGTACTGAATATATACTGTGCGGTATTTATCAATATGTATTATATATTTATGGAAAAAGGTTACCAACTCGATAACCCCGGTCCGCGAGGGATTAAAGCAGTCCACGTGTCTTCAGATAACAAAATGCATCGTGACAACCCGATAGATAATATTCATAGTTAATTTATTTATAGTCTTTGAATTGACTTCATCATAATAATGTTGAAAGCTGATTAGGCTGAAATTTATAATGTTAATCGGCTAGGAATGCTCATACCACGAACCTTCCGGGCAGGACGTCGCGACGTTATCGTGGCGCTACTAAAACTTTATTCATACGTCTGTGAAAAGGTCCAACGGGAAACTTTAAATACGCCTATCTAAATTGCATGACGTTGGTCAGTAGGATTATTTTCGGAAGTGTGTTTTAACATATATATATCTAATGTGCTACATATGTATGTGCTATCCATATTTTTAAGCAATTCTACATCGCATTCTATCTATAATTTTATCTATCTACAATGTATTTATTTATTGATGTGTTAAGTAAATAAACTCAAACAACTTAACTTGGAAGCTAAACCCAGCGAGAGGATAGGCGAGCGCGAGTTTTTTGTACATTCACTCTCGCTCTCGCTCTAGCTCTAGCTCTAGCTCTAGCTTTCCTTTAGAATATAAGCGCACTTAGAATTTTATGCATATGATCCCGAGAATGTTGTTGCAATGATATCAACTGGACGGTTAGTCGTGACGACATTGTCGCCTCGTTGAAATAATGATATCGCATTATCAATTGATATAAGTGGCGTTTATTAAGTAGAAAATATGTATTAGTTGAAACAGGCATTTAAAAGGGGAAAAATACGTAACCTTACCAGCACTGCTAATTTAACTTTATTATAAAGATTAGAAATAAAATCGCAATCATTCTCTCACGAAACTCATTATTATCTGTAACTGCCATAGGATTGGATATAGATAACACATTAACATTTTATTTTCACGATTATATAATCTTGATAATGTTAAGGTCAATATATATTGTAAAGTCAAAGAGCTCAAGTTGACATCACTATTTTGAGACGGCTGTTTAGGTAACACCAAAGTCATTTTGAAGGAGTAAAATCTCATTAAAAGAACATAATTGAACATAAAGAACTGCAAAAAGTTGTTCACTTTTTCAAAGCCAAGTGAGCTGTTCTCGTTTTACTAGCCAGCTTTGAGTAAAAAAGGAGCACCTATTTTGCGACAATTTAAAAATGGGCTTTAACTAACATATCAATCATATAAGAAAAATAACAGATAATTTTTACAATCAAGCAATTTTAATTAATTTTCAAATAATTATGCTTATTTTGTATAATGAAAATAAAGAAATAATCAAAATATGCTCCGCAAATCTCTAAGCTAGGAAGTATTTTCTAAAAATTTCTAAGCCAGAAGAGATTGTGCAATGACCAGCTCGCGAGGTTCATTATATTTGTTAATCATAAGCCAAAGAATGCACTTAAAAACAATGATCTTGATTTATGAATTGTCTTGTGTAATCTTATTCAATTGCCTAGTTACCCATATGAAACCAGGATCACTACACTTCAGCATATCAAGAGCGTATCCACACTCTTCAAGTCAAAGAACATCCTTGTTTTCAGATATATACATAATCACGGATAATGGTGATTGAGATTTTGCACTGAACGTGCCAATCTATGAGAGAATTGCTATTTATAAGACAGAGATATGTGAAGATCATGATAGGAGGCATGCGCGGATTCAGAAATAAATTAACAGGGTGCGTACTTGGTTTCCAATATGGAACAGAACTGGGTGGTACTCTAGGCGCCATTTTTTTTATAAACATATAGGAGCGAATGTGTGCTGCCCGCATTCCCTTTGATTCTGCACATGAAAGAAATTCATGAAAGGGTTATCCATAAATATTGGTTGATATGGACAATTAGATAGCCATACCTCTGCTTCTTTTACAACACTTAATTTATTATTTATTCTCATATTCTCATATTTCTCAAACTATAACAGCTCCGATTCCATCCATTATTCAAATGTACGATTAGATCCATGAATATGGCCGTACTGCCGTGTGTTTTATTCATGCATATTGAAAAATTAACAACAAAAACAATGCTAATTCTAAAAAAAAACTTATCTATATAATTTGTACGATATAAATAAAAAATAAGAGACTATTAAGTTTACTTTCTAATATTACTGACACCAGGGAACCGTTCCAAAATGATTACTACTCGTTACTCGACAATGAGGCGTTCTAACTACTTCGCATTCGAGCGAGAGTTTTTAAGGACGTCATCTCAACCAATCGGAGGGGTTTTACGAATGTCCTTGCTCGCCCCGATGTCGGATGATCGCCCTTATCACATTGAACGTCGTCGCATCGTTTGTTGTTCGAATATGCAAATTCGTCTTACATCTCAGGCATGCCCTAATGACCATTTCTGTTGAAAAACAATAGATCCTTGTTCGTTTGTGCATGTGCACCAACGTATATCTTGATCTTCAGTGGTGGACCTTAACCCAAAATCGACGATCGCGCTTGCGCGACCGTCATCGAAACGACACTCGCGCTGGCAAAGTGACATTCGCGCGTGATATTAATCTTAAACATGAATAACCTTAAATGCGAGCGCCGAAGGCGCGAGCGCAATTGTTTAGGTATTTAGAAAGAAATGTATTTTGCACAATGTGTATTTCCATCAAAATTACTTTCGCACTAGCGCGAGTGTCGCCTTAAGCGACACTCGCGCGGACAAAGCGACGGTCGCATATGCGACCGTGCGACCGCTAAGGTGCACCTCTGATCTTTGAGCTTCCAAGAGGGTCAACTGTCTCAACGAGTAGCAGCTTACAGTTGCACGTTGCATGCTTGAATGCAATGGAGTTTATCTGACACATGATTTGGCTTTTGTATGAAACGTACATCATAAGTCATCCTGTCGGTTGATAACAGCTTCATAGCCCGATACAATGATTCGGGTATCAGCCGAGCGTCTCAATAACTCGAATAAACTCGAGTCTAGTCATCGATATCTGAAATAACAGTGTTTTTCTACGATGGCTTGTCTTTGACTAATCCGTGACGCTAGTCCCAGAGAAGAACAGTAGCATCGAAACAAGCGTCTCCTCCGTTAAAATATTAATCTGGTTTTACTTTTCAAACGGTTCTTCAGATGTATTATAAGTAATTAATATTTCAATGATATATTTAATAATTATATATATTAATGCACAAATAAAAAAGAAACATTTTGATATTTACCAAAATTACTCCATTTGAACTTGATGACATCCATAAAAATGAACTCTATTTTTATAGATAAACAAATGATTTTAATAATTTGATTTCCCAGCAGCTCAAACGTAGCAAGGCGTCACCATGGAGCGCTGGGTTGCTAAGCTGATCGCCTTCTTCCTCATTTTCATCCTCATGTTGATAGCTGGTCTTCTGCCTATCAAGGTAAATTTATCGGAAGATTCTATTGAATAACAAAGTGTCAAGCCTCTTGAAAAAAAAACTTTGACACACAACATGATTAGTTTTGTCAATGAAATTTATGCTCATGAAAGCTTAGATGTTCCAGAAAGATTCCCTGTAAAAAGTCAGTATCACCAGTTAATATAAATAAAGGTGTTAGAAATCACTAAATATTCATTCTGTGTAACCAGTCATGACGTCACTGGTCAAAAAGTCACGGATCATAATGTCACCAAAATGGTCATCAAAGGTGATAAACTCACCAGCTTGTTAAACAACGAGAAATTGCCAATGTGTTTCATGAGTATTTCTCAAATAGAATACCTCATTATTTTCATGATTATTTTTCATTTTATAGTTTTTGTTTTGTCACATTGTTCAGGCGTTTTTAATCTCATATATGACATTAAAATCAATGCAAACATTCATGGTGACATTATGACGTAGCCCATTTAATCGGAATACTTTTCACTTTGGATATTTCATTTGTCTTCTTCAGGTATCAGACTGGTATGCCTCAAAAGGCAAGAAAGGCGAACTGTACATCAGCGTCCTCAACTGTTTCGGAGGCGGCGTCTTCTTCGGCACCTACCTCATGCACATGGCACCGGAAGTGAGGGAGATCCTCGAAGACAGCCTGCTCATCCCGAACGACATCGCCTATCCGCTTCCTGAATTGGCCATTGGTTTCGGTTTCTTTTTGCTTCTGTTTGTTGATAAATTGGTCACCATCATTGCACATAGGAGCTCCAAAGGCGTCGTCGCACCGGAGCCTCCTGCGCAGGGCGTGCATATTCGTCACGTGACGCATGAAAATGAAGGCATGACCAATTCGACGGCTGAGTTAACCAAAGGGGTTCCAATATCGGAAATCAAGCATGAGCATGGGTATAAAGCTGATGGACACTTGGTTATTGATCGGGCTCCCTCTCCGCGGCTGGTCACTAGATCGCATCATGATTCAGTTACGTGGTCGAGACAGGGGTCAGTCCTTAGTAATGCGCACCAAGTTTCTCATGCGAATGGTCATGTCAATGAGGCAGTCGATGAGAAAATGAAATTAGAGAAAGAATACACAGAAGATGATGAGCTAGGTGCCAGGCCGTATGTGTTTCTGATTGCCCTGTCTATTGATTGTATTTTCGAGGGTATGAGTCTGGGTTTGCAAGACGACGCTTATGGCGTATGGATGTTGGTCATTGCGATTCTCAGCCACGAATTGGTCATCACTTTCAGTTTCGGTCTGCGATTGGTCAAACTGTTCAGCGCTAAGAAAACCGCCTTTATCATCATTGTATATGCGTCCACCATTCCCCTTGGTATTTTGATCGGTTTCGTCATCTATGAAACCGGCGGCGGTAGTAACACGATCGATATCGTGAGTGGGTTCTTTCAAGCGATCGCCGCGGGTATTTTCATTTATATTACTTTCTTAGAGATTCTTAACGAAGAGATGACACATGATACGTATTTGTCTAAACCGTTGGCTGTTCTGTTCGGGTTCACGTTTATGGCATTGATGGTGTTGATGGATAATATTGATAAATCGGATGAAGGCGGTAATGATCCCAATGTCACTGCTAATGCTATGGCCAATATGGTTTTCAACTAAATGACTTCTTTTCGGTCTTTTCGTATTTTTTTTAGTTGACGTTTTTTATTGAGGATAACGCGTGGTTAGTGAATCAGTGAAATTTGATTTCTTTATTTTCCTTTTCTAAATATCGTCTTTATAGACTCACTTTATTTTCAGCGATTTCTGTGAATTTTAGGAGTAATAAATAATAAATCTAATTAAGCTGGCTATACTATTTTGACATTTTTGGCTGTTTTTTTTTTTGGCTGTTAGCTTTTGCAGCGGTCCTAGGAAATATATACAAGTGCATTTTTGCAACATTACATGGGTTAATCTAATTGCAGTCATCTCGATATTTGATATGCATGTATAAAAATGAAATATGATAATCCGATAAATGTTATTGCTCAGGAACAAGGCGTTTAAACCAAGTATTGGTTAAACGACTGGGCAGAAATCCCAAATTCGTCTGAAAGAGTTATTATTTTGATAAGTAAATTGTTTCTTTAAAAATCCAAACCGAAGAAAAAAATGGAAGTCAACTCTTTAATATTTAGGGCTGACCAACGGATATAAACAACTTAAAGGACGAGAATGTCAGGAAAACTCAATATGCGACATTTGAAAGTTTGTATAATATGAGGTTTGAAACGGATTTGCGTGTTTCTTGATATAATAGATTTTTTTTTAAAAGTTAGGCTGTGTTCACGCAAACAAAAAAGCCCGAAGCTCGAAAATCGACAGCTCGAAAGCCTCTATTGTATAAAATGATAGCAATTTATCCCCTGTGTACACGCAATAAATGCATTATTTACGAGTTTTTGTTTTACGTGAACGCAACTTAAGTTCTTCATTTTGTTAACCAACAAGTCGTTATTCAGATATCGTCACTGAGAAAGTGTCAATGGTAGTATTCATTACACTCGAATCTCAAAAGCTTTGTGAAGCACTACATTTATTTCTAATGTCACTGTGATATGTCTAACATAAATTTTGATTCACACAATTTATGTGATTTCTGCATATGTTACACTTGAAATCAAGCAAATTTATATACTTTTATGAGAATCGATATAGATTTTTTGTTGTTTTTATTAGCTTAAAAGTTAATTATATGTTGGCTATATTGTTAATTATACATTTTGTTAATAAGATGAGTGTCAGTAGCAGAGTCTACTACACCGAATCTCGATTTCATTACTTTTTATGTACGAGTTATTGTTTGCGACAGACAATGTATTTTATTTATAATCAAATCATGATTGTTATGGATTGCAATGAATCTATCAATGTTTAATTCTTAATGTATATCATATACAACATACTAGATAAGAAATATACTTTTGAGGTATTATAGTTGTATCAAAATAATTACATATTCAATCATAATATCGATTACTAGTAGTTACAAATGTTTTAGATATAGTGTCAGTAGCAGTGTCTACTACACAGAATCTCATGTTTTTATGAAATATTATACACATATACACACAAAATTATAATAAAAAATAGATAGCACTCATGCTTACATGTTGCTTATCAAAATAAAAGTAATCGAATAAATCAAGCAGAAAATAAGCTTTCGTTTTAATTTTGTT
>LQRL01036369.1:19170-38305 GCA_001703475.1 Hydroides elegans
ATGTTCACGCAAACAAAAAAGCTAAGAAAATAGCACGAAACCCGATATTATCGAAAGCCACATTTGTATAAAAACATAGCAATGTATCCCCTCTGTTCACGCAAAAATTTAGGATATTTTTTGCGTGAACACTCCTTTAGGCTTTAGAGAGCGGTTACATAAAAGTGGCCATAAGAATCGCTACATTAATGTAACCGCTCCATTATGGTGAAGCTCGGCTCGGGCGTACATAGAATATTACTGGATTAGTGATCCTTTCCATAAGTTTCGAAGCTATCTCGGAAAATTTAGGGAAATAGAGTCGCTATTTTATTAATGATCCAGAAGTTTGACAACGAATTTATATATTTTCTGGCCACTCACTTGCATCCAACAACTACAAACGACAAACCATTATTTTTTAATGTGTCCATGTTTTTATTTAAAAGAATCCATGTTAAAAAATGTCTAAAGATAAAAGGTCGAAACTATTTCCACGGCATTATTTATTATAACTCTTTAAGTGCTTCCATACAATAGGTTAAGGTAGATTCTACCTGATCCAACGATTGTATCTATTCGGCAAAGGGTTTGCACTAAATATTTGTAAGACTTTTCGATACTGAACTTTTAAAAAATCAACTACTCTCGCGCTTGCTCTCTGTCTCGCCTTGCTCTCCCTCTAGTGGGCGTTCACCTTATTCATGTAACAAAATCAACATAATTTAATACGATATTCGATTTGATTTCTTATCATCGATAAGACGTATTGTATCTATCTTCAAAATGTCTTTCCTTGCCAGATTTGAAGTGGTGCTCAATTGCGAAGAATAACAAAGTTCATGTAACGTCGTCCTATTACCTCTAGCCTCCACCCTATCATGATTTGAATGTGAATGCTGCGCAATATTGATGCGAATGCTGCGCAATATTAAATGGGATCTCATGGTTGTATTGCCTAAATACGCATCTTAAACTTCAACTTATCAAAAGAATTAAACATAGAAAAATGTAATAAACGGCGATTCCTTGATAAATAATCTTCACTTAATGTGTGTTGTCCGATTTTCAGATGCAATATGTGCTCAATCGGATGTCGGACAGCTCACCCAAAAACAAACTCACCCAAAAACCAACTCACCCAAGTTGTGACCAACTCACCCAAATAGATAAGTCAACTCACCCAAGTTGTTGGTCAACTCACCCAAGTTTTAACAATTGAGAGAATACCTCAGAAACTTATTTCTCGTTTAAATTTACAATTTTAATTATCAAAGCTATGCTTTTAAGTTACTTAGTAACCAAAAACAATGGATTTGAGATTTCTATCAAGCACTTTGTGCTCCCCAGTTATGTACGCATACGTCCCTCTAAATTTAGGCAATATAATATCGATGTAATCTCGAGTTTTTAAGAAAAAACTTTATTAATATTCGTAAATTTATAGATATCAGTGCAAATTAAATGAGAAAAACGTGGAATTTTGTCGTATAATGTGAAATAATAATTGGGTGAGTTGTCCAAAAAGTTGGGTGAGTCGTCCAAAAAACTTGGGTGAGTTGACCAAAAACTTGGGTGAGTTATCCAAGAATTTGGGTGAGTTGACCAATTTTTATTTGGGTGAGTTGGTTTTTGGGTGAGTTGTCCTGATACCTGCTCAATCAGCCTGGTCGACATAATCAAAACATTAATCACAGCTTGCCATTTAAAAACTTAATCAATACAAGCTCTGCATAGTAAATCGTGTCTTTTGATAATTAGTAAAAAGGGTTTAAATCGTGTTGTTAAATACCATTCTGCAATATATCAACGTGATTCGAATATCCTGTAAATAGGCAATTAAATTGTCATTTGGGAATTTATCTTTACTTCCTTTTAAACATATATTTAGCATACCTGGATTTATATATAAAACTATAATATGATGACAATACAAAACAAATTATAGGATTTGCTGATAAACTGACACATACCATGACATCATCTTAAAGGGGAGCGGATTCCATCATTATCTTTAAATAAAAGGGTGATTATGTTCATTCACTTCCCTATACAAAAAGCGGTTTACGTGCCACTTAGAAAATCAGTCCATGTATTAAATGTAAGTTTTATGTTTTGCAAATTCGAGTTTTTTATTTATTTATTTTTTGTTGTGATTTATAATATGATTGAATTCTTTGTGGCATGCCGATAAGCATTCACATCACATACTAGATTATCTTAGTAAGGTGTATAATCTGTCATGCATATTATTATATTGAAATGATGCGTCTTGCCTAAAACTGACATTTACTAAAATGTATTTTAAAACTTATTTGGCTTTAAAGCGAGGAAAATAAATCCCCTGTTTAAAAAGGACTACCCGTGTAATCTTACTTACAAAAACAATATCATCGTAAAAAGATTATTATTACAGAACTGATAAAAGCATAATCGATATGGTTACCCTTTGTCAAAAGGTTTTATTTGATATATCGATCTTCATATTATTTTCCATTCCATACACTCCCAATTATTATTTTCCATTCCATACATTCCTAAACATTATTCGCGGTAATTTGTCCAGTTATTATTTTGTACTGCATCGCATAACGATGTGATGTCGAGAAGACGTTTTAGGGTCTGTTCACACGGGAAGTGACACGCGACAATATACTTATATGTTCTTTATAAAACTAGCGACAAAGCATCGCTACTTTTATAAAGAACAAATTAGTATATTGTCGCGTGTCGCTTCCCGTTTGAACAATCCCTTATAGGTCAATTATGTAATATGTATTGATATATTGTTTCATCATGGTGCACGAACACGTTTTTGTTCTCCGTTTCTTGGCGCAGTCTAAACAAAAACGTCGTTTCCAGGTGCCAGATAAAAAATGTCGAAAACGTTCATATACAATGTATGACTGAATAATTCTTTTCGGCGCTATACTTGGTAATGGGAAAAGGGAACAATATGCGATATTATTGACCCCTGATTGCATAAAATGAGCAATTCTCACCGCCACTTTTTCACTGCTTTCTTTTAAGACTTTGAAATTATTTCTAGGATACTTTCTGTCGCTTCTTGCGATTTCACAAATGTATAATTACATTTGAGCGATTAACATAACCAATGGAAATAAATACCTTATTTCCTTGAGGAAGTCATCCCTTGTTTGACACATCGCCGGGCACGATTATTCTCACAAGTGACGATTATCATCGTTAGGAGCGATATGTGTCAACCGATGCAATGTATAATGATGATGAAATATTGAAAACCAAGTTTGCTAGTTCAAGCCATGCTTACATAAAATCACTAGTTGCGATTTTCACTGTTTTCTTTGCTTGGAATCGCAAGGAGCGACACAATTATTACTTGGAATTTTCTGAGGCCTGCAAAGAAAACAGTGATACTCGCAACTTGCGATTTCAAAATCGCTCATTGTATGTACACGTAAGCAGGGCCCAATTTAATAACCATATTGGCCGAAAATCTCTCCTAACTTCAATCGATGGGTAATAAGACTGGCTGCAGATTGCGGCGTTGGCACCAAGCAGCGCTTGAGCAAAGCTTGAGCTTCGCCTTTCTACGTTCAAGAGGGAATCAACACATTGTATAAAAATAAATAAAATTATACAACAAAATCAATAATGTTCACATGTAAATATCTATGAAATTTGGTCAATAGTTGAGAAAAATGGATTTTCAAGATATACCTAAGCGCAGCTCGGCTTGTCTAAGAAAGGCTTATTAATAACTTGATAACTGACTCGTTATAATTGGTGCTGGTACGTTAAAGGATTGTGCTTTTGCGAAAAGATTATATGATACCATCATGGGTATATCCATCTCAATGAAAGGCCTATAGTGTGATGTACCATCGCACGGGTTAAAAACATTAAACGCTAAACGAAAACCGCACTAACGCTACACGTTAAACGCTAAATGGGAACCGTAGAAATGTAAAGCGCTAAACGCTAAAACAAATATCTGCCCACATTCGAAGCAATTAATGTATTAAGAACAGCATTATGAGTATATCATACCAATTAAAATGCCTAGGCTACCGGATATTAACCAGAATTTACAAACACACGTTTAACGCTAGAAGTTTAGCGCTTAATGCGAAACGCTAAAATTCTAATATTGCAAAACCTTAAACGTTTAACTCTAAATGCTAAACGATATAAATAATGTAGGATTAGGGCCGCGCGACACAACATTTAACTAAATGAATGAACACATACCATATCAATATTAACCATATTAACGAAACGTGATTTATTTCTCTCGCCCCATTTAGAATTGATAGCGATATCGAAGCAAAAACTTCTAAGACAGATTTCCATATCACGACATTATAGATACAATCATGCCTCATTCTCAATCTCGCACTTAGCTACTATTGAGGAAGTTAAAACACTTATTTTTAAATCTAAGCTGATAGTTCAAAATCGAAAGATCAGAACAATAAACTTTAATGGTTCCATTCATTTATAACAAAAATACCTCCTCTACCCCCTGATCTCCCTGTCTCATTTGCATATTTGCAATTTACAAGGGATGGGATAAAGGACCGAACGTGGGCGATATATAATCCTAAAATGTCAACAACTTTTTCTCTTTCTTTTTCCTCGTCAAAAAAAGCGAAAGCCAATCATTTCCTAATTTATAACATGACGTAATGGCTGGGTAGTAGGGTATAAAAGGGCTAAGGAGGGCCGCAGAATTCCAAAAGCATCGTTCAATCGCAATGAGAACCTTAGATTATCAACAACACTGAATATTACTTTAACACATAACTGAAAAATTGTTTAGCAATAAACATGGAGGTTTCAAATCGTTTCTTAAAAGCGATGTGCTTTACTTATGTAGCACTTTGCATGCTCGTGCCGACAAGTAAGTATTTTCTATAACTCAAACAGGTGATTAACGAAAAATGGCTTCTCATAGCTCGGAAATTATTTTAATTTTCATGAAAATTCCAAGAAATAATGCATTAGATTTTGGAATTTCCAAGTTTAAGGAAAAATGCTATTATTGATTATTGATTCAACCACGTTATTGTATGGGGTAAATTATAGTTAAGAAGTGAAACAAAGGCGCGCTCACCCGAACCAGGCTACAAAAACTCAAAGCGTGGTTGCTATCTTTTTATATCAATTTCGCTTCAAGAAAAAAAGCGCATAGTTCATACATACAAATTACGCGCTTTTTCTTCAAGTGACATTGGTATAAAAACATTACAAACACGCTTTGAGCTTTTTTGGCATGTTTCGGGTGGACGCTCCGTAACACATATTTTTGTTTTGCAATTGCACAAGCATTCAACTTCTACAAAATGAATCTCCATCATCTACATGTATGCCAAAGGAGTAGGGAAGGGACCCTATGACCTTATTTTTGAAAAGTGTTAACTTCAGTTTAAGATCATTCAAAACTTTAAAATATGCAATAAATAATAAAGTAAAGAAAAATAATTTAAAAAAAGGTATTCCTATTTATGTAGCTAGCTGACCTTATCTCGCTCATCTAGGTGGCAAAATTCGGGAGAGGAACACCTTTTGTGAAAAATAAAAATCGAAATACTTGTATATACTACCGATTTTCAATACATTACAATGTAGCACGCTTAGCTATATTTATCTGAATTAAAGAAATACAATTTTGAAAAGGATTTGCAAAAAATACCAAATCTATTAAAAAGGTGTTCCTTAAATTCTTGTAGCTAGTCGGCAATTGTTGAAAGTGTGTAGCTTGATCAATTTTGAAAATGAAACCCTTCTTTGAGGAACACCTCATGGGGTGCTCTTCGTGTAGGGTCCCTGTATGACTATATTGGCTACCTTTACGCATTGTTCAATCAAACTTATAATCTAGGCAACGCTCAAGCTGTAGCCACGGAGGGTTGTCCCAACGGCATCGACATCGCCTTCATAATGGACAAAAGTGGAAGCGTCGGTCTTCGCTTTTTCTTTATGAAAAACTTTGTCAAAAGCGTTATTGAAGAAGTTGGTGGGGAAGACATGTCGCGATTCGGACTGATCACCTTTTCCGATGAAGACAAAGTCAATGTGAGTTTATGTTTGACAACGTGTTTGATATTTCATGTAAACTTTATGATATAACAGAAAATACGTAATTGAAGTTGAAGCAGCTTTTGTATAGCGTATTCCAACCAGTTAAGCTGGGAAGAGGCACAAAGCTTTAAGTTCGTCGGCATTATTATTTGTATAGATACATATTATGCGAATATTTCGAAGATATCTGGCACTTAAAAGTAAACTGTATTTTCACTTTCTGGTTTAAATTTTATTCTAACCAGCATTTAAAATTTGTAAATTTAAAAATGAAATACAACCACCTGATTCAGTGGAAAGTTCTACGTACTTCGCAAAAATGTACTCTTTGCTATGTTTATTATCGTTTTAATGTAGTGTACAGCTAGCTAATATCAGCCTTTCATATCAACAGTAATCAGCCTTCTGGTTTTACCATATTCTATCAGTTGGGTGAATCAACGTTTTTGTTCAGATTCTTCAAATAGTTATGAGTATATTAAACTATTTCGCAGGTGGAATTTGATTTCAACCAATACACAACGGCGCGAGATGCAATGGACCACGTCGATAGCCTGTCAAATCTCACGGGCGGAGAAACCTTTACTGACAAAGCCCTGCATCTCGCAACCGACATGTTTAGTGGCTTAAGCGGACGCGATGACTATAAGGACATTGCGCTGGTGATCACGGATGGAAAATCCTCGAGAGGGTGAGCGAGATATGGTTATCACTTCGATTTCTTTATATGCAATTTGGGAAGGTTAAGGTTACCAAATGTTTGAGGGATTTCTCATAAATCAATGCTATTGATAAATGGCAAATCTGAGCTGTATATCATGAAAAATATCATTAAAAACCCACAAACGTGCTATAAAAACACGAATTAGAACGAACAGCTATATATTTATGAAAATACATGAAAACAAGCTTTTCACACAGTTTTTTTTCACACAGCCAATAAACCCGTCACACTTTTAATTCCACAGCTCACTGACCATCGACGAAGCCAACAATCTCAAAGCCCTGAATGTCACCGTAGTGTCCATTGGCATCAGCCTGAACACGGATGAAGCTCTTGCTGAATTGATCCAGATCGCATCTCACCCGGAGTATGTCTTCTTTGTTGAGAGCTTCCAGGCACTGCATGAGATTCTGGCCACGCTCTGTGAGAGGTTCGAGGAAATTGGTAAGTATCGAGCGACGAAGGGTGTGGGGAGAACAGGTTTGTTTCTGAAGGGAGGGGGAGGTGGGCGGAGTTAGTAGCACAGAGGGATAGGAACTGATTAATTACGGAGTGGGCATTTTTTGAAATGATTTTTCTGAGATATACAGTCGCGCGCATTTCTAACCCAACGACTAAGCCGATAACCGATAATCGCAAAAACGTTAAACGATAAACGATATCTATGAGTGGTAAATAAAGAGCTTAACTGCGAGTGCTTATCATAACCACTAGAACACCTAGGCTATCGAATGAGTTACGAAAAGCTGCTATCCATATGAAAGATGATGGGTACTCTATCTCTAGTATTAAGAAGACGTTAGAGGACCAATGACATCAAATATCAAGAGGATGTCTTTATGACCTAAACACACCTAAAATATACACGTATATTCGTCCAAACCTATTGACGATAGCCGCTAACCGATAACCGATAAACGATATACGATATACGATAGCCGCAAAATCGATAACCGATAAACAATATACGATAAACGATGACCGAAAAAACGATAACCGATAAACGATAACCGATAAGAATTTTGTTGGCTTAGAACCGCGCGTCACTGTATAGTTAAGCGCCATTCATAGAGAAAATAAATCTTGTTTTATTTAAAAAAAAACATTCACTGCAATAGTAATTTAAATTTTACATATTATATTTTCATGTTGATTAATATTTGAAAGGGGTTACAAATATTTTTGCTACTATGAAATATTACCGACAATTAAACCATTTGCAGTGAACCCATGCGATAGCCAGTCTTGCAGCAACAACGGCATTTGTACGCCGGTCGGAGACGAAGGGTATGCTTGCTCATGCTATGCAGGCTGGACAGGAACCGACTGCGAATGTAAGCTAATTAAATTAGAAGAAAAGTACCGATTCAAACCAATATGCTTTTAATCTAATTGAATGCAAAAAAAAAAAAAAAACAAGTCTCAGTTTTTTAACAAAAATGCGTTCTGGCATTGCTCGATTAGATTGTCATGAAAGCACAAATCTCAGATTCATATGTTGTTTGAGCTTTTACGCTAACGATCCGTGTATATGAGGAAAAAAATAGAAATCACGGCTACGTTATTTATACGAATTGAGCGTTTATGCGCGTTTTCGAGGTTCGTGCTAGGAATGCATTGGAATACAGGATTATTTTGGGAAGGGCTTGAAAAGGCTTCAAATGTAAATGCGGCCTAAGCATTTTTTTTAATTGTTTTCTGTAGCTGACATCGACGATTGTATGTGGCTAACATGCAGTTACAACGGAGAATGCGTCGATGGCAACGGAACTTACGCCTGCATCTGTAACCAGGGATTCACCGGAAACGACTGCGAAGGTAAGGGTTTGTTTAATTTAATATGAATTATAATATGATATAAGCAGGGGCACAAGCGGGAAAAATTCACTCACTATGACTCAATATGACGAATATATGAGACCCGAACTGGATGGGGCTCAAACACATATATATATTGTCTCACATATAAAATAATAATAAGAGGGAGAAAGCGCCCTCCGCGTTCGGCCTTAAGTAGATCCGGGTCTTGTGAGGGCTTCAGGGAATATACTTCATTTTGTTTCAAAATATATGCGGTATTTTTAAGATGATTTGATTTATATGATTTGATAAGTGCAAGACATTCCAGGACATTCAAATCCATCAAGGCATTCATAAAATCATTCACAAAATTAACAAATCATTATTTCATAATAAATAGTTACAAATATTCTTTGGGTAATAAATGAACAATTACATGTAGCTGTATCTATGTCTATAAACAAGTTCTATTAATAGTAAAACCCTAGCTATATTTAGTAACCTCTTAAGGGGTTTTAAGGGTTTGCATGTTGATCAGCATATACAAGTGATGCGAAACTAAAACGCAACTGGAAATCCGATATAGCTTGACAAAAGGAAGCAATAATGAAGAAAATAGTTTAAAATATATTGTTACCTTTTTATACATTATCTAACAGTTATTTGCGTTTTCTAAATATGTTGTTGTTTCTTATATATGCATGATTAGTAAACTCTGAAGGGTAAGGGTAGGCATGCTGATCGGCATACTTAAAGCCACTGGAAATCCGATATAGCTTAATAACAGGATGCCAATAAAGAAGATAATATCAAATTGCTTTTATTTTCGTTTTTTTTTAAATCATTTTTTCTACCGCAATATGCGTTATCTAAATACGATGTTATGTCTAGTTTAAAATTAATTTTTGTTCTTGTTTTAAGTCAACATCAACGAGTGTGACTCTTCTCCATGCATGAATGGCCAATGTTCCAACGGAGAAAATTATTTTTATTGTGAATGTTACAATGGTTGGACAGGGGAAGTGTGTGAAAGTAAGTTGAAATATCGAATATCGCTCACCTGTGAATCGATGAAAGCGTTATATTCACAAATTGAATCATTGTGGCATGTATAGTTGATCAAATTGAATTTAAATGATTCAAGTGTGTTAGAACATATTCGTGAATGCTCTCTGTGGCATACTCGACATTTTCTTTTTTTTTCGGTTCTAATCTTAGAAAATCCGTATACGTCATCTTTTAAATATTTTTTCATTGAAATGATGATACTTGCTCATTAAAATATGTGTAAAAGAACATATTTTGTTTCAGCTGACATCAATTATTGTGTATCCGAACCCTGCCTGCACGGAAGTTGCAGCGACGGCAATGTCACATATACGTGTCTCTGTAACGCGGGATATACTGGGATAAACTGCGAAGGTATGTGACTTCTATTTATCAATAACGAAAAGTAAAGTATACAAAGTAGTGTTTGATTTCATCTTTTTTAAATACAACTCAAAAGCCACTTGACAACCGGATTAACCGGAATAAATATTATGATATTTTTTATTTATGGTTCTACGGTAAGTTGCGTTGTCGTTATATAATGTCATGTCTGGTTTATTGATGATTTATTCTTTATGAAAGTTGACATCAACGAGTGTGACTCCTCTCCATGCATGAACGGCGATTGCTACGACGGAGACAATTATTTTGAATGTTACTGCGAAGCAGGATGGACAGGAGAAATGTGTGAGAGTAAGTTGATATCTTTATTCGGTACATATAGCCATATAAGGATTCATGTAGGATAAGATATCATTATTAGTAGAGCAACAATTTGAATATAGATTCAAGTTGACCGCGAATGTTTAAACATTGTACTTGGTATTTGGAAGCATTTATCCTATAAATAATTCTAGAGCAGATGTAGGAAAAACTCAGAATGTAGTAATTATTCTTAACTTTCTTTTTTTTCTCGTTTCCGAAATTAGAACGTTTTGACAATTGATGACATTTTTAAATATTAAATATTAGTATTTTGTCATCGTTGATATTATACGTATTTCAAATAATGAAACTAAAGCAATATGTTTTACGCTAACCATTTTTTTTTACTAGTTGACATGAGTTATTATATGTCCGCGCCTTGTCTCTATATGCTGAATGTTGTTTCGACTCATTTGCTTTCCAGTTGAAGCCAATGAATGCGCATCCGACCCTTGCATTTACGGAAGCTGCGTCGACCAAGTGAACAGCTACTACTGTGCTTGTGATCCGGGCTACACCGGAGTCAATTGCGACGGTAAATTTAAAATAGTAGATTTTAAATAATTGATTTTCATATATAAAACGCTGACATAAATAAGAATAAATATGAATGCCAAATGATGGTGGATTATTGGGTATCCGCCCAAAAAGTTTCCGCACAAAAAGTTTCCGGCCATAAAGTTTCCAAAATTGACAACATAGGACAGAAAGTTTCCATCCCAAAAGGTGATTAAATATACAGCTTGTGCATAAACAAGTATAGTTCCTATTTGTTTTTTACCCTAAAACACTTTTGATAATAAAATAAGAAAAAAATATGAGGCCATCCTCTTTATTTAGATAATTTTGACTAGAAACTTTTTGTCCTATGATGTCATTTTTGGAAACTTTATGGCCGGAAACTTTTTGGGTGGAAACTTTTTGGGCCGGATTCGGATTATTGATCCCACATGAAAAAAAGCGTTTTAGCAAATATATCAAATCCATTTGAGCAATGTATATAAAAAATAAAGATTATACGAATGGTAAGTTTATGATGCAATACATCCATGTCTTTACAGGGATTCAAACCCTATGATATTAATGTGGAATGGTATCTTCCCAATGAATGTGCCTATAACCGCATTAGCTTGCTTTTTACAGTACGGATAAATTACTGCGATTCTTATCCGTGTCAATACGGATCATGCTTTGATTTCCTAAACGCTTACATCTGTATCTGCGATCCTGGGTATACAGGAGAGAACTGTGAAGGTACAATTCATTAACAATATTCGATGAATATACAAAACGAGTCGTATATGACGGGGAGATATAATACCGACAATTATTACCCTGTCATAAATAACGCTTTTCTTAAATCATACATTTATACTTATTGACCCTACCGTTATCAAATTAATGTGATACATATATGTATAAGGTAATTCATCTAATATAAACCTTATTGACCCAGTAAAATATAACGTTTAAGTAATTAAAAAGCAAACGTTTAGGGCTGTTAACAGCGTAGATATTCATAATGCATTAACGCTATAAAAAACGTTTCTCATGAACCCTTATATTTTCCAGAATTTATGGGTTTCTGCACACCCGATCCATGTCTAAATGGTCAATGTCTTAACGATATACACCATAGCTACATGGGTGGCCGATTCAAACGAATAGCGTTTTATGAAACCACTGAGTTTGCACCAACTACGGAAAGTGCCACAACAATAAATGAATTTAATTACGATGATTATAATTACATTTACAATGACGAAACTACGATGAAAAATACTGAATTTGCACAAACTACCGACAGTGTCACAGAACATTATTTCGATTCTGAGAGTGATTTTGGATTCACATGTCTTTGTTATTCCGGTTGGACGGGTCCCCTATGTGAAGGTAGACCATCTTTTTATGAGTTCATTTGTTGAGCTCCAAAACATTATTAAATCCAATATATCATCTAATCTAATGGCCGATAATCAGAATATTATGTGTGAAAACATATATTCATGACGAATGCTTGACGTTTCAATGCGATCGTTTCCCAAATATTCGAAAACTCAAATTGGCATCGAGACTAAATAAGAATGTGTTTTTATAGATAACCAATCACAGTTATAGTAATGCGAGGTCCAAAACTTGAGTTTTTTTTTATATCCCTATAGATACTAATAGCCCAATGTTATCACTTCTAGTTTACATCGATTATTGCATTTTTTCATCGCTGTATTCACATTGTTGCACGATTTTAGTTGACATCGACTATTGCACTTCTTACACGTGTCTTAATGGCGGAAGCTGCCAAGAAGGAAACGAAACATTCGTTTGTCTCTGTGCACTTGGGTGGACGGGGGTCACATGCGAAAGTAATGCCTTTGCTTTATTCGTAAACATATTAATATGTTTTCATGATGCATGAAAAACATGATGAACAATGATGAATTAGTCATATGTGTATAATGAAATAGATATATTGTTAAGGTGCGTGCTTGAGCGAGATATATCTTGTGTCACTATAGTTTATGTTAGTGCATGCCCACATACAAAGAACTAGATCGATCGTATCTCAAATATGAACGCTTTATCGGAATCCCAAAATATCTCGATGGCCATAAGGCATCCAATATCAATATTGTATAATATTGAAGTACACATGGCTGTACGTCAGGGAAACTGCTCATTTTGAAAATTGATCTCAAATATAGCGAGTCTGGATCTCTTGCAATATGTTTGCCTTTTTTTCGCTTTACTTTGCTTGTCTGAAAAATTTCGCTCTAGCTCTCACCATTGCTTCAGTAGGTGCACACTCTTATAGACTTCCATTGTTATATCACTTCACGTGCGTTCATTTGCCAGCGGTTTATTTGATGCCTAATTCTGTTAAATTCATATAACATATATATAAAAAAAAAACAAGCGGAATATGGTTTCCCTTCAGTTAGCTATATTCGTCTATAAAAAAGCTTGTCAAATTTAATTGCATTATTATTTCCCATCTTCAACATTTCATGTTCTATGCAGTCAACGAAAACGAATGCCTGGAACAAACGTGCAACAACAACGGCTTCTGCGTCGACGGCTTAAACACATATACGTGTCACTGTTACCCGGGATATACCGGCCACGATTGCGGAAGTAAGAACTTGATATTTATGCATAATATTCATGATAAAATAAATTTGATAATGAAATATTGCGGAGTTATTTTATCAGTACATAAAAATAGGATGAATTGTCCAAGAAATGTACAAACATAAGTAATTTCTAATTTGAATGCATAAATTGGAATTGTTAAATCGGGATTTGAATCACATTTATAAAGCGATATGATGCACCGCGCCATACGTTTTTTTCGTCAGTGTGGTATATAACATGAATAAATCTGATTGCATAGTTTTGAATCTGGATTTGCAATCGCAATTACGAAGCAATATGGCACACAATGTCATATTTATACATCTTTGTACATATCTTTGTATATTTCAGCGGACATCAACTATTGTCAATTCATCACATGCAGTTACAATGGAGAATGCGTGGATGGCAACTCCACATACACATGTAATTGCAATCAAGGTTATACCGGCCCCGATTGCGAAGGTAAATGTCACTTTACATAATAAATTTTGAATGATTACGTGTATGAATTAGATGTATTGACAAACTAAATTAATTATGTTGTAACCAAATTATATGTTTTATTATTTTGTAAATATAATTGTTCGTATTTGTTTGTCTTTTGCAGTGAGCACAAACGAATGCATGGGACAGACATGTAATAACAACGGTCTTTGCGTCGACGGCCACAATACATACACGTGTTCCTGCTTCCCCGGGTACACTGGCATCAACTGCGAAAGTAAGAACTTGTTATAAATATTTATGACATCTGATTTATAATTTATTGGTTTTATAATTGTGATTAAAATTATGGTCGCCAACTTGCAAAAAAAGGCAAATCTTGCTCACATACCGAAATTAAGAGGAGGTCGACGCAGCCCCCCCCCCCATTTGTTCGATTTGAACTGTTATAACAAAACTGTTATAACAAAAATAACTTGCTCCCTCTCTACTGGCGAAACCCGGTTAAATATTGTATGCATCCGCGTCCAGCGAATAACGCCATTTACACACTAGGTACTGATATATAAGTGAAATCAACTACATTGAATTATATTTGTATTATATTCTATCCATATTCCAGCGGACATCAATGATTGTGAGTGGATCACATGCAACTACGAGGGTCAATGCATCGATGGAAACCAGACATACACCTGTATATGTAACCTGGGCTACACCGGTCTGGATTGCGAACGTATGTGGAGCTAGTTATTAACGTTGGTGTAAAGTTTTTTTTAATATTAATATTTAAATTTATTAAAATTTATTTATTATTTATTATTAAGAGTCATTTGTTATGCGATTCCATTAAACTTAGCCAAAGCGCAAAGATTGTAATATTTAACTTCATCATGATATAGGCATTGTGATGTCGTTTATCAAATTTGGAGATTATAGAAGTTGTAATTGCGCTTATTAAATTAAATTGGTATTACAAACTTCATAGAAAAACACAAATTCGAATTACATTCGTTTGACTGAGACGAAGTGGCCATATTACATCATTAAACTGTTAAAATCGTTTATTTCCCGTAGCTTTAGAAACTCTGACTAACAATTCACTGGTCTATAATTTGGACAAAATACATGTATAGTAATATATTGCTTATGTCATAAAAAGTTTGTTACAATTTTAAACTAGTATTCAAATGGTGTTTGAATCACTTTCAGGCAACATAAATGATTGCGACCCTGACCCCTGCAACGGAAACGGAAACTGTTTCGACTTGATCAATGACTACGAGTGTCAATGTTTCGAGCCCTTCACCGGCCGCAATTGTGAAGGTATTTTATCAAATATTTGCAATAACTTTGAATAGCGCGACCTCACTATCTCACGATCTCATTTTCTTTCTAAAATCTAAAATTGATATTCTAAGTTGTGTCAATAGAGTGTCAAAAGAGAGGGATGTTATGTTTTCATGTTATACAGGTTTATCATGTATAAATCTTATATATCACATGTGAAGCTATATTATTGTAAAGTAGACACTGTACGTAGTTATTAGTATAACTGTCAAATTAAAACTAAATTCAGATACCGTTTTTTAACTTATGGGACACCAAACAGGAATATAATTTAGCTGATTTTGATCCCAATCAAAGAAATTCGTTGAACCAAGGGAACCATTATGTTTTCTTTTGCAGAATCCGGTAACGGTTACAATTGTGGCACAAACAACCCATGTGGACATTGGCCAAGCGGGCTTCCTTTGATTCCTTACATCTTCTACTATCCCGCTTCCATAAGTGAGCATAACTTTGTCCAGTGTGACGCTTTTGGAGGCTGCTGGGTTCGGCCTTGTGCACTCGGAACTATTTGGAACCAAGATGTGCTGGGATGCGTCCATGATCCAGATTGTAAGTACATAACTATTATCTGTACTATTTTTTTTAGCATGTATTCATCATAAAATGGTTGTCAATTGTTGTGTTATTCTATGGTGATCAAACTGTTTTTATATAGTTATGCGTCAATTGAGTTTTCATTTGATCGGCATGGTCAAATTTAAATACGCATTCATTTGTAAAATGTATACAGTAATGTAAATGTTTGCCACTTGTTTAGATAGATAAATCAAATATATAATTCCTAGTAGTACACACATACAGACATTTAAATAATTTAACTTATTATCAACTATATATTCTCTTTTTACCAATCTGTATAAATAAGGAGTTCATTTTTAACCAAATTATTCGCCCGTTACCAAACAACCGTTTATTCAGTTAGAAATCATTTGTGTACAGCTCTATTTGAACTGCCCGGTCAAATCGTCATTAGATATACTCTACATACGTGAAAATGATTGTTTTTATGTAAACGTTTCATATCCTTTAATTGATTAATCATATATCAATTATGTCAAGTAAAACAAAAGAGCACATATATGACACTCATTGTCTCGTTATCAACTTATTATGTCGAATAATGAATTAAATAGTAAATGGCAACATTTAAAACGCAATTATAATACAAATAACGTGTATATTTTCAGACTCGCCTGCCTGCAACTGCAATGGCCGTGGTGTGTGCGATCCTGCCAATCAGTGCGAATGCATTGCTCCATACGAAGGCTCAAATTGCCAGAGTAATTATCTTATAGCTTAATGTTTAATTGTTGAAACGATTTTCACATATGCAAATTGCCAGAGTATAGCTCAATCTAATTATTGAAACGATGTTACATATGCATATCGTACTTAGAGCTGAAAGAAATTCTACAAAACGTCTTTTTGATATGAGGTTTTGAATAGAGTCAGCTTAATGATAAATTTGGAGTTGAAACATATATTTAATTTTTAAAAACTATTACCCACTCATACGCAAATCGATGTAATATGTAGCAGGATGGTTTGTTGAAAATAAATCCAACCGTACCTCTAGGTTCTCTATATACCTTTCTATTTCCTTTTCACGATAGATCTCAAAGAATACGACTGTGCCCAGAACAACCCATGCGACGACGCCAATCTTCCACTCGATGGCCTCTACCAATACCCAGCTAGTCAAGGTTCCAACTTCTTCATCAACTGCTCCGCAGACGCTCAATGTGACCAACTCGAATGTCCGCCCGGAACAATCTGGAGCCAGACTGCTCTGAGCTGCGTTCACGACCCGAACAGTATGTAACTTGTGCAATTGTTTGGTATTTCATATAATGTGTTAGATTTGATGTAGTTCTATGAGACAACTCGGCAAATGGTAGCAGATTACTATATAGCGAACATTAATGATGGATACGTTTATTGCATAAGACACAATGCCAACCCCTTTAAAATCCCTAAATAAATGTTTCAAATTCTGATTCTTTTATACGTTTACTTTCAGGCGACTGTTCCTACGTCTTTTTCGATGACGACTGTGAAGGTAAGTGTTAACATTTGATTGTAAATTTTGATAAATGGATAACATTGAATGATATGCAAATAACTTTCTTATAGGGTGCTCAGAAATTGTACTATTGGTTTGTTCCTAACAATAAAATATAAAATAATGCTTTAAGGCAGAACGCCCACTGAGACGAGAGCGAGAGCTAGAGCGAGAGACAAAGCGAGTGTACAAACCACTCGCTCTCACTTTTCCTAACGCTGGGTTTGCTTTGGAAGTTGAGCTGTATGAGTGTTTTTAACTGAACATCCCTAGAATGATAAAAAGATAGATAGAATGACAGATAGAATGAGATGTTGAATAACTTAAAATCACATATCAATACATACATTTGTAGGAAATTAGATTTATATGTTAAAACACAGTGCGGTTGTTGGCAAAGCGTCAATCAACGTAGATAGGCATATTCAACGTTTCCCTGCATACCTTTTCGCAGACGTAACCGCAAAGTTATAGCAACGTCGCGATAATGTCGCGACGTCATGTGCGATGGTAACGCAGTATGACGATCCAATCCGTTTGCATAATAATTGCCAGCCTAATCAGTTTTCTATAGAGTCTATATTTCTTGAGACTTGGACATTATTGTGATAGAGTATAATAGAATCTACATGTTGTTTTCTGAAGGCACGAGGACTGATTTAATCCTTATCGGATGGCGGGTAATCAATGGGTCAGTGACCCATATTGCCATAAATAAATAATACATAATGATGAATACCACATAGTATATATTCAGTACACACATACATGTAGTCTAGACACAATCATGTATAAACTCGATTATAATTAATTCTAGACAGCCTCGCGGGTTTGCAGATTTAATCCAAATGGTCATTGGGTGCCAGGTGCCTAGATACATGCACGAAACAATAAGGGGTAGATAGGATCGGGTTTGGACACTTCGGCCCCTAACACTTCGGCCCTACAACTTTGGCCTAACCACTTTGGACCCTTCCGCCCCTTTTGGAAAAAAAACACTTCAGCCCCTTGTCTAGACACTTCGGACCCTCGAGAAAAAAACTTGCAAAAGACACTTAGTCTCTTTGTGAAATACATTTCGGCCCTACTTCTTCGGCCCTTTTCTCTAAGTCTCAATGATCAAATGTTATTAAAACTATCAAAATTGATTTACATTATTTTACAAATGATTAAGTATAAGTCTTTTTGTAGCCAAGGTCATTCTTGTTTATATTAATAATATATATTAAAGTTTTTTTCTCCGCGAGAATGTACCAAGATGTTTTTTTTTTCATGATATATATATATGTTTTTCCAATTTGTAAATCAATATGATTATTTAAATGTTTTTGATTATAATTATCCGTTTCTTACTTTAGATATATCATAGCAATGTATTCGTATTTGATATGAAATCATATATAACTACATTAAATATCAGCAGTTGGATAAACATATTTTAACTTTACTGAAACTCATCAACGTAACAAATCAAGTGCTAACATATTAACTTGGGATTTTAAATTGTGGATTAACTGATCTTTTCATTAAATAATATAGAATTGTTAAAATACTGTTATTAAATTCTTACAATACAAGGGGTCGAAGTCGTTTGCGTCAAAATTTAGGGACCGAAGCGTTTTTTTTAGGATAGGGCCGAAGTGTCTTTATGGATGGGCCAAAGTGTTTTTTTCCACGAGGGGCCGAATTGTCTTGACGAGGGGACAAAATATATTTAGAAAAAGGGCCGAAGTGTCAAATCAGTAATAAAATAACCACTCATATGTTAGCTTGCTATAAATAGTCTACATGTCACGCCCCTGTATGCACCGATCAAT
>LQRL01036374.1:0-14576 GCA_001703475.1 Hydroides elegans
TAAAACTAGAGGGCATAGTTCCAGTTGATAAGCTTTGGTTAACTAGAGATGTGATCACGGGTAATAGTTCATCTAAGCAGCATTTCAATATATCAGTCGGAAGCGGATCTAGTGCACACGTTGTGCTGGGTGATTTGAGTATGTATTTTTCAATTTCCTCCTGGCTAAGCTGTTTGAATTCAAGCAGCTTGGGTGTAGCTGCGGGTTGCTCAGGATTAGACGCTGGTTCTTTTCCGGTGTCGAATTGGGTCACGATTTTCTCGATTTTGTCTTTGAAAAACTGAACAAAGTCATTAGCCAGTTGTTTATTTCTTTCAGCTTTGGGGTACCGAGTCGATTTGCGCTCTCCGACCAGCTTATTGAATAGTTTGAACAAAGCCTTTGGGTTGCGATTATCCACGGTTATCGCGTTTTCATAGTAGTCCTTCTTTGCGTTTTCTATTAGTCTATTCAAGCGTGTTTTACATTCCTTGTACTGATTTAGTCGTTCGATTGTGTAGTTTTTACGGAGTGACCTTTCAATAGCGCGGCGATTTCATTTTTCTCGTAGAATATCATCACTGAACCAGGGACTGAAAGGACGAAGTGATACCAGTTTGGTTTTGACGGGGGCGTGTTTATCCAACGCGTTTTTTAGACCCTGATTGAATTCATCCACGAAGGTGTTAATATCCTTTGTATTCGAGTTCAATTTGTCCATTTCGAGTTTGATATCCTGCTTTAACAAAGGAATTACGAGGTCGTTGAGGTTGCGAGTGAGTATCCGTTTCTTTCCAAATGACAATTTATTGACATTCACATGGAATATGATGGAGAAAAAATCGGAGAAGTGCGGACCGATTGATGGAGCACTTGCCAAAGGCTTGTCCTTTTTTGTGATCACGAGATCGAGGCAGTGTCCTGATTTATGCGTATGTGTTTTCACATTTTGAACGAGATCAAAATCGTCTAAAATATCCGAAAATTTCGTCGCAAAAGCATCGGTTTTCTTATCCATATGTATGTTAAAATCACCTGCTATAACAAGAACACAGTTATCTAATGATATGTCTTCGAGAAAAACGGTCATTTCGTCGTAGAATTGCTTATTCGGTGCACTTGGAGGTCTATATACGCATGCGATGCGAAGAATGTCGTTCGGTAATTTAACATCGGTACATATTGTTTCAAAAGTTTGAAATCTGGTTGTTTCCTTAACCGTGGGATTATAAGCAGATTTGCCAATAATCGCGGTTCCGCCGCCACGTTTATCGGTTCTCAATACCTCGGACATGACATATCCAGTCGGGGTGATTTGATCACCCATACAAGAGTTATTTTCATTTAACCAAGTTTCAGAAATAAGCACAAAATCGGGTTTTTCGTCAGTGATAAAATCGTGGATTTCAGTAGGTTTGTTGCATATAGATTGGGCATTGGGCATATATTCTTATTAGAACCTGAAAATATTAAACACCCCTGTTTGGCTTTGAAATACGCAACGGACGTTTTTGAGTTTTATATAAAAATATACACCAACAGTTTGTTACGAAGGATAAGATAAAAAACAATTCGGATGTTGCCTGGGAATGGCAATATTTGAAAGCCCTTAAGATTTTCGTAAGTTGATAGTCGATTATAATATTCAATAGTCATGTGCAAATAATCAAATGCAAATATTGGCACAATTTAGTGTTAAATTGAGTTGGTATATAAATAGACGGAACCTTTATGATGTCTTTTTCCTTATGATAAATTCTCAAAGGTATCATATGTGCAAACAAAATATAACCAATAATTAAAAAAAACATGTTTTGTTGTTATAGTGATATGTTCGTAAGTATTACAATTCTGGATTCAAAATAATCTTCAAATCTAGTTTGCATGCACATGCTATTTGGATTATGCTATATATCCAGATATATATCAGCATCATGAATTGATTTAGAACGTTTTGAACGAGACGCTTTAAAATGAGACTGCAGCTTTCTGTGGCGGCTTATATGTTTTATTATTTTTTCCTTATGTTTGCAATAAGCATTACCGTATTGGATTACCAATGCAATAATGTTAATCAAGGTGAACAAACGGCAAGAAAAGAGTGGTCAGTACATTTTGATTTCATAAACAGGTTTAACCGTTTTAAACAAGTCAATTCAATGTGATATTTCTTAATCCACTTTGCTTCATATTTTATACATAAAATTAAAAGCAAGATGTGTGTTTTTTTAATGGCAAAATGATTACATTAAAATCAGATTTACGATTAATTGCATACACAATGTCTCATATGCATGTATATGTCCAACATACATTATTGTTTACGTTTCATAATATCCTTGTACTTGTAGTCAACAACAACTTGGGTTTTATTTCTCTTCTCTCCTCCAAAGTAATTTTTGAAACGCGCATGTGTTGACAAGAAATCTATCAATTCCAAATGCGCCGTTCTTTGATAAACAGCTATCGGCAAAGCAAATTGCAACGTAACCAATTTGATAGCGTGGCTATTTGGAAACCTTGGCAACATTCTTTGAAGTCGCTTCGCATGGTTGCAGAAGTGGGCCATCTGTATATCACACTTGGCGTCACCATAGTAATCAACCCAATACCGACATATTTCATTTGATGTACCCATAGACATCGCAGAACCGAAAGACAATGAGCGACCGCCATGTTGGCCTCGTTTTGGATTTTGTATAAACATATTCATATAATCGGGATACCGGAATATATCGCGTACATTTGACATATATGCGGCACCGACCGTGTACGCTTCACTATCCCGAAGGAGAATCTTATTCGGGAAGAGATGATTTGTGAGGTTTTCGTTCTGGTAGACGGCTTCCAGATCTGTATCACTTCCTTGCATTAGATTGAGGTTGCTTTGTGGCTCGTCTATTGTTGCAATATCGGACGAGAATTCTTCAACAGGCATCTTCCATATCAAAGCGGATGCGACCTGATGTAAAAATAAAATGAAAATTTAAAAAAAAAACAGTTGATAAACATGAATTTCAACTAGACGCCTTAATAGAAGACTTATAAGCAAAATGACTCATTTATAACGGTTTCGACCCATTTTAAATAAACTGTATTCTATATTTATATCTTATGGCCGGCTCGAAATCCTCAAAGAGCTTGGCCAGTTTCTGAATACATTGAAAGATTACGAACAAAAGGATTGATAACGCTTCGCGATTTGCAGGGCCCTTTTTCGTCTATACTCTTTTTTTGTTGTTGAAAGATTGAAAAATAAAACTAGATTTCTATGCTAGCAACATTAACATGTATATGGATAGTGTGTGTATTTGAAGACGCAATCTATATTAAGAAGAGTAACAGTTCATTAACATATCTGCATAGAGTTGCAGCCATTTAAGCAATAAGATGGCAAAATATATGTGGCAGCGAAACTTTAATTTAAGCGAAACTATAGTTTCGCTAGCGAAACATTAATTTCTATGATGATGTTAGAAAAAAATGTCTATTTAAGATTCTTTAACTGCCATTACTTATGATTTTGCCTCATATGATTATGTTTCATGTATCTTTTGATCCATTTAAGTGTATTAGTGACATAAAGCCCACTACCGGAGAGGATTATCTTTGAGTTGAGTCATGAACTTAACTCGGGGAAAATCGACTTATTTCAATTACATCATTGAGTAGAATTCCATAAAAAGCTTTTGATTGATGGGTTAGATGACCAAATACTATATGCTATACATATGTATAAGAAAAATGTAATAAAATGCCTTATATCTCAAATTACGACAAAGAATACTTACAAAATCAGAAAAATTAATCTTTCGCTAGCGAAATTAAAGTTTCGCTGAAAATTAAAGTTTCGCTGCGACATACACATAGCATATAGCATATGAAGGCCTTTACCTGCTTCGAGTTTGGAATTAAGTCGAGACGGTTTGGTCTATTTTCAGCAATGTCAATGTTCCCTGCTACCATTCTAGTTCGTTGTAAATTGGGCCATTTTGGAAGAACCTCCTCACGAAGGATTTTGAAGAACATCAATTCAAATAAATTCAATCCGCGGAATTTTATGTCGCTTCGACCCTCAAATGTTTCATAGGTCTCACCATTATCGATGATTCGGCCTGATGTAAAAGACACCTTTAGGGTAAAACAGTAAATGCAACGTATATTAATATGTTTTAGATAATATATCAATTAGAGATACATTTAAGATCGCTTTTATAATGGTAGATCGAGATTTGAAAGTGCGCAATCAAATCATCCTTCGATCTACGGACATGATCTTGTCGATTACTTATGCGAACCTGCGAAATTGAAAGAAAATATAGTAATCCCAGCGAAATATCGATCGCATGGTTTACTATATTTTCTTTTTGCAGGACAACTTAAAAATTCCACAAGCAGGTTTCCGTATCTAATAAGAATACCGACAGGAAATAATCCTGAAAATATACCTATCGCATTACTAAGGTACTAGCAACATGGGATTTTTTTTCTGAGATTTACCCTAAAATCAGTGTCTCATCAATGCCTCATCAATGGCATTATCTTTCGAATCTCCTTTATCCCGTTACCGTTTTTCAAATTAAAAACACCTACCACTTGATCTTGATATGTAGCAACATACGCGAACCTCAGCGGATCGGAGAAATACGTTTCGAACTCATCTGGCAAGAAGTCCGTTTCGATTTCATATCCATCCTCCATATTAAGAACACCTTCAAAATCCGTTATCTTTGCAGGTCTAAATATGATATCCTTTAAAGAAGGGGTGTGCCGCAACATTTTATGGAGCAAAATTAATCTTAAACCCAAATCTGAAATACCCTTTGAATAGTTGATATTATAGTTATTCGGTAAAACGCATTGGTTTTTATTTCACAGAATTCTAACTATACATTCATCAAACGTATTTGAAAAAGCTGTTTACTGAATTAAATCAGTCACATATGATATTTTGTACTGTTGTCGTATACGATTATATATTTTTATAATGTTTTTCTTCAACATTAAAATCATCCGTTCTATATAAGAATGCTATGTTGTTTCAAGCAAGACAAAAATATAAGCAAAATATGAATTGCATGAAAAATATAATTCCCTGCTTTTTATTTATATAAATGTAGATCTGCACTGCTTTTGATACAATGCATCGTGAAGGCCTAGTTTATTAAATAAAGATGTTGTCTAAATACACACAATTATATTCTATAGAAAATAGCTTGATATGAAATAGTAGTTTCTGAACAATAATAACTTACCAATGTCACCATATAATTTCCCATGCATGGTCGCATAAGGCCGCGGTTACACAGAGCTAGCTCTGTATTTTTTCAAGTCAGATGTAAGTCAAAAATGGTTACACTGCGTTGTTTCACGTCAATCTTGCTAAAGCATAGATAACTGCAGGAAAAAACTGCTAGCAGGGAAAGCGGCTTTTTTAACTCGATTTGAAAAAAAAACAACGTTTGAGTTTTTTGACACCATGCATGTCACTAAACACCAACTAACGGGAGAAACCTTGATTTTCATCTCGAATTCGTATTCGTTCTCGTTCTCGTACTCGTACTCGTGTCAGTGGGCGCGTGCCTTTATTAAACGCCTACATTTATGGTTTCGACGCAGCACCGGGTTTTGCAATTTGAATAGAACTGTTAAGGCGCGTTCACCCGAAATAATAGCACAACATGTTATGCACTTTTCTGGTGAACAGAAGGGATAAACTATGTGTTTTTATGTCTTTGGCTTTAAAGCGCATAACTTGTGTTTTGAGCTGTTTTTTTCGGAGCGGGTGAACATTTATAATAAAAACATTTATAATAAAAAAACATGTGTATATTGAAATTTAGCGATTAAAAAGCTAATTCTTTTAAACGTTTTATCAAATAAACGTCCGGTCCAACGATATTAGTTTCCCCTATGAACCGAGGGAAATTTATATGTTTGGACGTTTTTTTGTCCTCTCTCTGTCTCACTTTCTGTGAAATGTATTGTGGAGACACCATCCTATGAATTAAGTAGATTTTTTTTATTGTTCATATGGCTTACAACAAATAATTATACATATTCAACGTTACGCTTTCAGATTTATTGACCAACATTAATTGTTGAAAATACACATGTCTTTAAGCCTTAACAAAGTAAGCGCCCTCTTTCATCATTATTTTATACATGTTTTCGTAAAAATACAAACTTGGGGAGCTTAATACGCCAAAAGCATACATTTGTTAAAGCTCTATACATTTTTACAATAAATACATGCATTGTAACCATGTAAAATAAGATTGATTTTATCTTCAAAGGAATATTTCTCAAGGCCACATTCTAATTGCAAATTGATCGATAGATCGATTAAACGCGTCATAGTGTAATAATTCATTATCAAACTAATCTAAAAACAAGTTTTTTATGCCTCTCCGCCGGAGAAAGGCCCCTCTCTCCGCGGAGAATGGGATGCTTCTCCGGTGCCCTTTGTTTACATTAATCACGTGACCGGAAGTATCGTCCTTCTTATTTTACGCGCCATACCAAAGGCAACGTGGTATTGCGGGAAGCATCAAGGAGATTGCCTAGAAATGAACGATTCAGGCAACCTTCTCGATACTTCCTTAAGGGACTTAGAAAAGACGTCAGCGGGGCTAAAGCTCTTGAACGTTTTGCCCGTTGGAGGGAGGCTAAGATTCTTTTGGCCAGTTTGGAAGCAAATCGGTGCGAGCTGGAGAGTGGTGCGCTAGCTTTGGCTGGGGTTCCCTTTCCGGATCAAGCAGGAAATTTATCAGAACAATCAATTTCCTCCGATAACTGATCGGCCCCCTCCAACGTTAATCGCGAATAACGCCGATCCGTCGAAAGCAAGTGCAATGGACTAAATGTTACACACTCTAGTCGAGAAAAAGTGTATAAGGCACATGAAGCCCGGGGAAGAGGAGTTCTTTTCGAGGGCATTCCTGGTTCCAAAAAGAGCGGGGGGTTCAGCCTGGTAATAGACCTCTCGAAAGTTAAACACTTACCTGGCAGATGTAACGTTCAAAATGGACATGTTAAAAGTAGTGAAGGAAGCGCTCCGACCGGGGATGTGGGTCACGTCATTGGACCTAAGCGATGCTTACTACCACGTCCCTCTCCGCGAGCAAGACCAGCAATACGTGTGCTTTCAAGTCAAGGAGAAACGATTCATATCGATGATGCTACCGTTCGGGTTGAAGACAACTCCGTTGGCGTTCACGAAAGTTGTGAAGCAGATAAAAAAGTGGGCTCGCAGGGTGCAACTACTGCTCTTCCAATATCTGGACGACTGGCTAAACGCTTCTAATTAATGAGATGCACAGTGATAATTATAACAAGATCACTCAAAATTGTTAGGAAAATCTATGCCCATATTTCCAAAAAAAAACTATTTCATTACACTTTTTAATTCTGAAATTTAAACATTACAACACAACTTTGGCAACGGCTATTTTAGATTTTAAGATTGTGAGTTTAAAGGTTATATTTAAGCTCGAAGTCGGATTACTCTCGGTAAACAATGTATAATAAACATGATAAACTTGCCTCGAAACGTTGTTATAGCAATCATATCAAAGTTCTATATGTAAATGGAGTAGTATTTAATGTTTCATTATTTCCTTAAACTTGTAGACGCAAACCAATTGAGTGTGGACTCGATTACCACCAAAATAACGTTTGAAATGAGAATGCTGCAAAATCAAGTCTTTCATCTTTGAATTCGTCGAACTTTTATAAACGAGATACGATGTCGCAAACTGCAAAGTAATAAACTGGCATGTTGGCATGTTTTCGAGCATATTTTGAAGTCGGTTTGCATGTTTCCAAAAATGAGCATGCAAGAACTCGAATTGAGCATCACCATGATAATCGATCTGGTATCTACACGTTTCCATGGAATCACCAATGAATCGAATTGGCAATGCTGCTCCAAAAGACAATGATTTGTTTTCAACATCTAAATAAATATTGATATCCATGTATTCCGAATGACAAAGTATTTCGTGTACATTTGAAACGTAGGACGGTCCCACCAGAAATGACTGGTTGTCATGGGAAATACAATGTAGAAATAGCATCATTTTGAGAAATGGCGTTCAAATCTGTTTCCGTTCCTTTCAGTAGACTTGGCCCGGCTGGTTGTACTAAATCAATATCGATAGCTGATAAGAAATCATTCTTGAACATTTTCCAAACTAAAGGCGAGACTATCTAAAAAGAATGGACAAGAATGAAAAAGAAATAGCTGTTCCTATTAATATCAATATTCCTATTAATTCCCTGTTAATAGTCTATCATGCTTTGGTGACATTTTATATGGCCTCTACACCGTATTACTGGAAGGATTTTATATGTACTTTATGCGAACTAAATCATTAAAGAATATTCAGATTGTATTTTAATATTGGAATTGCCTGCTATCAATATGCCTGGCATACAATTGAACACAACTAGATAACGAATCGATTTGCATCACTGCTTCGTCTATAAAACATGAAACATATCAAACATTAGCGTACCAAACAAATACTGGAATAGTTTTAGATAACAAAGCAAACCTTGATTCTCTTGAACGATTGTTTTGTACCTGTTTAGAATTCGGAACTATATCATAACGATGCGGTCTCTTTTCAATAACAGCAACATTGACCGAAACCATACGCGCTCGCTTTAAATTATGCCATTTTGGGAAGACCTCTTCTCTAAGAATTCGAAACAACGTCAATTCGAACAAGTTCAAGCCGCGAAATTTGATATTGGTCCGTGCTTCCATCGTTTTGTATGTTTCTCCGTTATTGCTTATTCGACCAGATGTGAACGAAACCTAAAAAGGATAACACTATCATAAAAATGTGTTTGATAGTTATCTGATTAACAAATATAATTGACATTTTTCATTTTTCAATAATCAAATAATTAAACCTGAAGTAGAAGTTTTATCTTTGGAACTACTTCAACTCTTCATATTCCGTTGATAATATTTCCATTGTTTTCAGTTGTTTTCTTTTTATCAGTTTGATGATATTTTATTTCATTCGTTTCAGGTTTATGACATTGATTAGGGATATTAACAAGTAGTTATAGCTGATGCCTGGTGATAATCAAGCGTGATGAACAAAAGGCGAACAATTTACCAGAGTACCAGAGTATATTTCAAAATATGAACTAAATTTTATCGTTAAAAACACTGACTGTACCTACCCCATCTCCATTGTATGGAGCCACATATACGAATCGTAAAGAATAGTCGAAATAGCCTGGGAGCTCTATCGGCAAGGTATCTGTTGTCATTTCATATCCCGTATCCATATTAATAACACTGTAATAATCTGTGATTGTCGCTCGTCGAAATACTATATCATCAATAGACGGTTTCTGTTGAGGCATTTTTTTTCAAACTTTGAATAAGCTATAAAATCAACTTCGGCATGCATTACCGTTATGTCAATTGTATGTATTTTGAATGTCTTTAGTCTGATGTGATTTTAGATATATGAATAATACGAATTAAAACGGTATCTACCAATCACATCATAGATAGAGGATATTCACCAGCAGCTCATATGTGCAAGTAAGATATACCGCATTAAAAAGATTAAATAAAAGAAAGAATTTAATGAGAATATGTTTAAGAGAAAAGTATTATAATTCTAATTTACAACGCATTCTTTTAACAGCATGACGGTTTTCGATATACAAAGATGCCGAAGCCGGGTCATGAAAAGGACATGCAATGATGATAATGGTAGATCTACTCACGGTGGCTAATCGGTACGTTCACCTTTGCTATGAATAACCATTAAGACTTAATATCATATTTAATGATTCGCAACCTGCTGTGTATTTACCCATACTATAGTTTATTTGCAAAAAAAATACATCACAGAATTAAACTTAATATTTGAATTTGATATACAGTGCATGTGTCATATTTTTATATGAATATGGAAAATCTACGCAACATACAGTATCATCATACATAATCAAATATATCGAATACATTTTATGTGTAAAACAATGAAAAATAATGAAATTCGTACTATACTTTCATCGTGAGTCCCGATAAACATCCGCTTTTTTCTCAAAATAGTAGGATTGAGCAATGCCCAATTATAGTAATTGATCCAGAGGGAGTTTGTTCGGGATTTGTGTCTTATTAGCAAACTGTGTATCTGAAAAGAGCCTATATTAAATTTTCTTCAATACCCAGCCCGAAGATTATTTTATAAATTAAATGGCTAATCATTTATGATAAGCATTGATTTTGTATCTTGTTTGGAAAGCATGCATGGGCGCATCATATTTACGGAAAACTACGATACTAAAAAGTGATAACATAACCTTGTAGGTTACAGTAAACAACAACTAAAAAAGAATACAAAAACAGAAACCGAAACAAATCCATGTTTCACCCATGAGGCCTAAAGTTCTCATTTGTTATCTAAATCGTTATCTAGTCGGGCCACAGCAGCACACTACAATCGCTGCCAATTACAGCAAATGACTTATCTAATCAGTGCTAACAAGCCAGCTTACATGCTGATTACAACATACTCTACAAAGCTACGCCTCTGCAACGTCGCAAAAGTGGCGTCAAGACGTAATATGATGTGACGTTGAAGTGTTGGGAATAATTCATAACGACGCAGGCTCATGCAAGTAACAGTTAAGATTATCAGTCGCACGATGATAAACTTTTTTTTAACCGTCATTACGTCGTTACAAGGACACCGTTATATGATATATGTGATTATACAAATTGTGGCCGTGACCTAAGTAAACTATTTTGTGCAAAGTTCCCTGTTGTTCGCTTACAAATCACATGCGATGGTTTATATTATTGGCATTGCAAATAGCATACAATGTATAACTTGTGACTTTTTTTGCTTGTAACTTTACGTCTCAAGGTGACGTTGCGACGTCCATTGCCGAATAGGACTACTCGTTGCTGTTCGAAGCAGTAGAGCACCTGTGTTTGTGAATTTCGGATCCAGATTGGATTTAGAGAGGGATTTACTTTGAATGGATCCGTGTCCTGAATGCAGGGTTTCGTGCGAGTATTATACGGTTTTGAAAGCATTTATGTTTTTAAAGCATGGTATCTCATTAGTTTTATATAGTTATGAATGGGTTCATGATTAGAAAGCAGTGCCTAATGTGAGTTTTATGTGGATCCAAGTTTATTCATGATTTGAATATAGGGTTTCATGATAGTTATATATATAGTTTTGAATTAATCCATGATTTGAATACCCAATTTCTACATCCAATTTTAAATTGCTCCGTGTTTTAATGCGAGTTTGGCTTCTAAATCTTTGCAAAGGTTTGATTGGATGATTGGATTTAATTTACGGTTTCGTTATTCTATGTAGAGTTTAACGTGAGTTTAATGTCGTTCTGAAGCAATCCTTTTTAATTAATCTTCTAGCTATTCATAATCATGAGATTTATTAAATATTTATTATCATAATATTTTATTGAACCATTAACATTTTTCAAAAAGCTGTTCATTTTTCCAGGCCAGCTGGGCTGTTTCTCCACTACTAGCTTGGAACAGAAAAATAACACCTTTTGCGAAAATTGAAATGTTGAATATAACCAAATTACGTATCATGTATTGCAAATTACAGTTTATTAAACATATGCAAGCAAGTTTGATCAATTTCGAAATGATTCTTTGCATTACGTATTGTGAAAATTAAGAAATAATAAAAAAGGGTGTTCCTCAAACTGCTCAAATCTCCAAGCTAGAATGAATTTCCAGAAAATTTCCAAGCCAGCTGGAAATTGTTGAAAACACCTTTTTTGGGGAACAGCTCGTGAGGTACTCTTCAATGAAGAATGAACGTGATAAAATCATGTTAAATGATAATGTTGTAACGATGTTTTACAAGGAATGATCATCAACATGCAGTTCGTTGCTCATGTGTTTGCCATTTCCACTTCATGTTTTTTTGTTGTTTTAGATATACATTATTTAGATAAATATATTTCAATAAAACATCAAGTCAGGCAACCGTAGCGGATACAGTAAACGCGCTTTATAACTTTGCCACTCCACGCCCGCACGCTTAAAACTCCACGCCCGCACGCTTATTACTCCACGCTTAAATTCATTTTTGTCCACGCTCGCACGCCCGCACGCCCGCACGCCTGCACGCCCGCACGCTCGCACGCCCGCACGCTTATGTGTGTGTGTATATAAAGGATGCAAGGCATAACAGCTCATCATTCTGCTATATGCCTCGATAATCACTTGAGCAGCTACCAAACCAATACCTTTACTACCTATTTTAATTCTTGTATTCCTTAAGATTTAATTGATCTCTAACATTTTATTATCTTATATCGAAGTATTATTCTATGAATACATATTCGTTAAAGATAATATGTACATTAAATTATCCCTTATCATTTTTATAAGAAATAAATGCTGAAATATTTGCACCGAATTGTTTTAAGTTACCTATACTTTAGTAAATGTAAAATTTATTTTGTCTAGATTATAAATAGTTAATGAGATATATTCTCATAATAATGGCAGCAACCCAAATAGTGAATTACACTATAAACATTTAAAAATCGGTCTATCTATCATAAGTTACTCTGCGAAAGGAATTGAAATATGAACATGTATAAGGGAAAACTCAAATTAATTTGTTCTTAAACTTTAAGCAACACTTAAAGCAGTTTTAAGCAGCTGACAAGGTGCATGGGGCCGACCGAATAACTAGGTGTTTAGTAAAATATTGTTTAACTATTAAGAATGAATTCTTTATGTGTGTATTACAATTATTTATCAGATATGATATACACATTCGACATGATCATGTTTGTTTATCCACGCCCGCACGCTCGCACGCCCGCACGCCCGCACGCTTAAAACACTCCACGCTTAAATCGAAATTTGTCCACGCTAAATTTCTATCTTGCGCACGCCCGCACGCCCGCACGATGCAAAGTTATAAAGCGCGTTTACTGTATGCTCTCTTTGCTTATGCTCAAAATCTTATCTTGTGATACTGTTGCGTCGATGAACAGTACAACTGGATACTCATGTTCTTTTCTTCCTCAAAATTCCAAACTGATTCCAGTCCGGTATTTTCAGTACACCTATTAATAAAATGATAATTTTTATGATGATTTCGTAACTTATGAATGATCCAATAGTAAGAAAGGTTCTAAGGGTCATTTTAACAATGGAAACTAATTTAATGTTATTTGCTGTTGAATCGGATAAGACATGATGTGATATACGATATAAACATAAAGAAATATGCTCAATAAAACCTGTTCCTTGTAAATTGCATTAAATGAAATATGGCACAGTTTAATGGAAATCTGATAACGAACTCTACACCTTGCGCAAATGGTGGAAAAAAATGGAAATGAAAGAATCGGAAATGAAGTAATTTGATATTTCTATGATATTGAAACACGAATTAGGACCTGATGACACTTAATATAGGATTTCCTTAAGAAATGTATTTTAGATACACATGTACATGTACGCGACTTAGAATACGGTATAACCCGAGCGCCCAGACCCCAGTGTTCAATGATTATATTTCTAAATCTTTAGATAATGAACTGATTAATCGAATAATGTTCAATGTGTTTCTATTAGATCATCATGATAGATAAAATGATAACCAACACGTGTTTAAAATTCGTGTTTTACTTAATGACTTGTAATTCTACAAAATATTTAGCAATGATAATTTTGAAATTTCATATACCATATACTAGAATAGTGCCGTTTTGAAGTGGCTATAGAGCGAGTGCATACTCCAAACGTTTATGATTTATAGCATACTTATAAATTGCGACGCCTCAATATAAACTGGTACCAAAGATAAAGAAAACGAAATGGTGTTTCTCAAACCATATATCGACTGAGTATCGATCTTTCGACAATAAAATATTGCATGAGTTAGAAATACATCCTTGCATATTGCGATTTTTCTCAAAAGAAATGTAGCTTTGAAGTATTGAAATTACATGTAAGATGTCTTTATTAAATGACTAATTCAAACTTCCTCTCATAATGCTTTGAATGCTGGAGACACATGTTTGTGGCATATGTTCAGCATCAAATTTGAAATTGTCAAACGCATGCAATTATCAAATATATTTCTATTGATTTGTATATGTCGAAACAGATCCTAGTTATAGTTACAACAATAATAAGAAAATGTTGCTCCTCATAATGCGATATAATTGCAAATACTGAACAGATAAATTCGTGAATTTGCGTTCACGCAAAATTATTTCGAAAATAATGCCGAAAAAGCCTATATTTTGCGTGAAGGAATAAATTGCTGTGTTTTTATACAAAATTGGCTTTCGGTTTTCGCTCTTTTATTTTCGGGGTTTTTGTTTGCGTGAACGATCCTGATACCATAAACATAACATATTTTCGATGTACAGCTTATTCATATCAGAACCAAATTAATGTAAAGCTCGTTCTAGTTGCATTGAAAGCTCCAAATATGGCACATTTTCGACAATTCGCATATTCTTGGCATTTCTAAGATGAATAAGTGCACAAAATCACACATTTTTATTACAAGATCTTTAAATAGCAGGTATTGTAA
>LQRL01036397.1:20851-32963 GCA_001703475.1 Hydroides elegans
CACTGGATTACAGGAGCACGCCACCGCTCCCAGCCGACAGAAAGCCGATCAAACTTCATATGTCAATACCATTCGAAGCATATGCCGAATATTCCATGTGTTTCAAATGGTAAATAGTGCAATCATAACTAATGCACACACCAAGATTATTGTCAACGGCTTTATTTATATTAGTTAACCTCGCTTGACATCTCCATCATGTGTAACATGATTACGCTTGAAAATATCAATACTCAATAATACCATTGATTATATGATCACATATTGATTAGAATGCATACATGTGTACATTGCCTAGTAGCTCAGCAAATAAACACTCGTGTTCGAGCACATTTAGTCAAATTCGAGTATAAATAGTTTTAATAGAGAATTAGACATCTAGTATACATGAAACAGATAGTAAGAGAGAATGATGGGAGGGGGAAGAGGGAGATACAAAAGAACAACGTTGCGAAAATGTTAAAAGAGCAAATTATTGCCTAATTATTGCCTAACACGTAGGTGACGTTCAGGGCCTTTTGCCAAAATATCTCTAGTATTTGGCCGAAACTTCCAATCAACAACCATATACATGAATTTAATATGATATTCTGGTGGGGAAACGAAATATAGATTACCTTTTATTTGACGCCCATAGATCTTTTGAGACTTGCTGATATGTTTCGCTTTCAGGCTCTAAATACTCAATTTCGCATCGCAGCGATGAGTATTTGGTGACTGACGGAATTTTCGGTTGCCAATCAGTACTTTCTAGTATACAGGCTACGTCACTAAGCAACTGAAAATAAGAAAATACATATTATATTGAGCGACAGAAATAAGTTATAGAAACCTTTGGTTTGCCCAAACAAATATTTTGTTTATAGGTTATAGTAATATTTATGTTTTTCCTTAACCAAAATTACTTATTAAAATATCTTTGCCCCTCTTTGGTCATCAATATCGAGCCTTCAACGGCTTATTATGGTTTAAGGAGTTCGTTTAAACACCGATATAAAAAATATAAACCAACCAACCTGGCAGAGTTTCTGCTTTTTAGCAACCGCCTTTATTGAGTCCAGTGATTCTTTATAGCCAGCGTTATGCGGTAAAGACGCATAGAATTCATTGCTCAACGTCGACAAACGTTCGTCCATTGCGTCATCGTTCTTTTGATCTTTGTTCTTTTGATTTTCGTCCTTTGATCGGCCATTCTTTTCTTTCAAGATATCTTTGATTTCTTGTAGAATCGTGTCACATTTTTGGATCTGCCAAAAAAAAAGATGAGTGACAAACCTTGTACTCTAAAGTAGTCCCAATAACCTTGTTAATTTCTAAAGATAGAATATATTAGGTGTTTTGAAAAAGGCGTTTCCATGCATTAATATTTATGAAATATCAAAACTATCATTGACTGGGGTGGAAGTCGATCAATATTAACGGTGTATGGTTTTATTGGTTTACTCGGATAGTTGTAGGCTTACTCACAATCAAAAGACCGGTACATGCAACAATTAACAACATTACCCATAAAACTGTTACTTACGAGTTCGGCATTGATGTCAGAAACGGTTATTGCCAGGGTGCTGCCCACTTCACCTATGGCATCCATCCACACGCACTCTGCCAATTGTTGTACCTTAATAAAGGAATGGAGGATCTTGTTACCGTAATTACCGGTGTATAACCCGCACCGGTGTATAACCCGCACCCCATGGAAATCACGAATAATGTTTTGAAATCCGGTGTATAACCCGCATCGGTGTATAAACCGCACCCTAAATTCATCATTTGCCGGAAATTGTAAATTTTACACTCTAACCACATGAGAAGCTTTGTATATGCTGCTAATAGTTATTTCCTTACTTATGAAGTCCGTAAAGTCATAGTAAAACGATAAATTAAAATTTTTAACCGATATTGTATCGATCAATTATTACAAAATTGAACCCTATTTTACAAGAAAATCCAATATCGGGCGTTTTATGTTTTTAAACTCGGTGTATTACCCGCACCGTTGTATAACCCGCACCCGGTTGTTTTGTTTGTAAAATCGGTGTATAACCCGCGGGTTATACACCGGTAATTACGGTACTTATGAAATCGACGCATGTCTTATAAACGTTTTACTAGTTTATGGTTAGGATAATCATAAGTTGTATTATATCATAATTCTTTTGTTTATTGTTGTTTATCAACTCAAGATTTCCATCACGACTATGATGCATTATACATATTCATTTTGCTACACAAAAAGGAAAGATATGCGTCGTATTTTGACCATACATATGTTTGATCTTCTCACTTTGTTATTTAAACGAGTTCGATTTTTTTACTTATTAACAAATAACGTTTCTATTCTATGTGTACTTTTTCAGTCATATTTCCAAATCATATTTTCCCTAAAATACATTGTAGTTACATGCCTTAACCAACCCAGCTATGCAAGCAACCAACCATACCTGGAGGGAGCAGTCGGGTTGGTCAGCTTTATCCTCCGGCACATAGTCATCATCTGAACGGAGAGTGGTACACACATGCGCAAACAGCTCTAATGCCTCCCAAGCGTGTCGAGCGAACCGCGCCTTGCCTTCATAGTTTATCTTTAAAGGCAAAATATTAACATGCTTAAAATGGATACTTCAATTCAAAGAATCAATCTATAATATTGACAGCGTTTGATAATTGTTGGTGTTTAGTTTGAGAGATTCGTCTTCGGATAAACCAATGCTTCACAAACTAGATACTATATGTATTTTTGTAATATCTTATTGATTTGATGAATATTTCGGCATCCTTTTGATCGATATTAACCTTTTTGACATGCACAAATATAATTGAAGTACACCTCACATTTAACAATTGAATCACAAAGACATACATAATAGAAATGTCAGAATCTACGTAATTAATAGACTTATATATATATACGAATTCTAGCATTTCTTCAATTCTAGATCTAGAAGCCCTCTACACGTTATCAAATCATTAAGAAAATGTAATTTGTAACCCACCTATTAACAGATTGTATTTTTTCCGAACCCACCTCTTTTTCTGCTTGTCGCTCGTTATAAGGCTGCTGTAGCACGCGGTAGGGGAATTCGAAGATTCGCTTTTCACTCTCTGATGCGGCATGATGAATTTCTACACTTATTCTGCCTTCGGATTTATTCTGTATTGTCAACGTTTTATTTTTACATGTATGATAATGAACGCATTGACGGATCGTAATATTGACAACAGATTCGTTATAAAGTCTGAGCAGAAAATATTTTCCTTTTAAACAATATTTAGCAATGCAGACAACAGTGAATCCTCCTTTAAAGAGCTATTTATTCAATAATCTTTTGAAGAATGATTTATGTGAAAGCTGAATAAAAAATATATATATTCAAACACATAAATTACCAAGAATATCTCTTGCTTAAGGACTTTGTATCGTTCGGAAAATGGTGGTATTTTCTCGGACACGACGTCATAAACCGGGGTAGACTCGGGCTTAAATTCTTTCAACTTTCTTGGTTTTGTTGTTGGCTTTTTGGTGGTGGCTGACGACAGGAATTTCACTAGCACAGAACAAAATTTTTGACATAAATATATGCATGATAAAACTCTGTGCTTATCTACATTTATAACCAGATAATGTATTTGATACATAATAGAACTAGGAATGTACTACCGCAAAATGGCCCGGGATTAACATAAACTAATCTAAATAGTTTATTCCACATTTCACCATTTTTTAATGTCAGCAAGATATGTACAGGGGGAGGCCGACTTAACGCCACAATATAACGCGATATATCGCAATATATTGCGATATTGCAAATGCGATCTCCTGCGATATATTGCGATAAAATGCGATATTTCATCGCAAAATATCGCAAAAATAAAAGCGGGTGCCAGACAATATCTGTTTGCATTATTCCATGTGTCCACATATTGTTTACTATGCAAATAACTTTGGAGAAGTTATCTTTGTTTATCTAAATGATATTGTTGGAATGTATGACAATATGTATGCACTGGCTCTTTTCTAAACCTAAAGGTTTTTAAACGCTATCTTATTATTTTCCAAAGAGCCAGTAAACATATTTGAATAACTTTTTGAAGATTATTATTCTCATCAAATTTAATTGCTTTTATTATTTCTATTATATTTTATTACTTTTCCCCAGTTATGAGATTAAATGAACCAACACATTTTACATAATTCCTTGTTCTTGCAACCCTTTACCATGGTCAACTGGTCTTATGCGATACCCCTACCCCTTCCTATTCATCCAGACACAAGGGAAACGGTAAATACCTTTGCTCATAAATTTCGATTTGAACGAAACCACTTCATAAACTTTTAACATAATCTATTGTTCTTTCAACCCTTTCCCATGGTCATCTGGTCTTATGCGATACCCCTTCCCATTCATTCACCAACAAGGGAAATGGTAAATACCTTTGCTCATTTATTTTGAATTGAATGAAACCACTTCATCAACGTGTCACATAATCCCTTGTTCTTTCAACCCTTTACCATGGTTATCTGATCTTATGCGATAACCCTTCCCATTCATTCACCAACAAGGGAAATGGTGAATACCTTTGCTCATGTATTTTGAATTGAATAGAACCACTTCATAAACGTTAAACATAATCCCTTTTTCTTTCAACTCTTTGCAATGGTCATCTGGTCTGATATGATACCCCTCCTATCCATTTACCAAAAAGAGAGATGGTAATAACCTTTGCTCCGATTACATAAAATCATCTTAGAAAAAAAATCATTTCGGAAAATAGGACGTTGAATAAAAAAATCGGGATGCATCAATATGCCACGCATTTTAATGACAACTAAAATTACAATTAAATGAGCGATGTCTTTACCAAAGCTAAGTAAATTATGCGAGATGATTATGAATATTTTAGGATGGCTAAAACTTATAATTTCCTTTCACACATACACTGTCCTTACAAGGAGATTAGTGGTCGGTCTTATCTGTTATTGTTTATCTAGCACAAACACGTTTGTCATTTCTGTGTCTACCATTTGCGATTTTTCACGATATCCAGGTCGCGTTTCACGATATTTGGTTTGCGATTTATCGCGATATATCGCATACGATCGCGATTTTTTTCACGACATATCGCGATACGTTTTTGGCGTTAAGTCGGCCTGTCACTGTACGTTCCAACAAACTAGACCAAGAGCCTTAGAAAGCACCTATTTGTTTTTTTTTTTCATACTAAAATAACTTATTTTTACAAATGTTTCCTTAAAATTTGATCATTGTACCCTATGTTTTATTAAAAATTAGCGAAGACAATAAATATGCATTATATCCATAATATCCACTTTGTGAGAAAGGTGATCTAAGATGTCCTTAAAAAGTGCATCATGAAAATACGAAAAAGGGAACAATGTTCATTTGATGCTAGATTTTGTGTTTAGTTAGGATAAACTGTGATTTAAGGCGCTTATTTACTTACATAAAAAATATGCTGATAAAAGCAATGTGGATATGTGTGACTCATTTATCACTGGCCGCTGCAACGAATGGTCTCCGTGGTGAATTGTATGAAATGAACTCATTCACATAACTCATAATACTACAAATCTCCAGAGGCGTAACACACTTTCGAATGAGGTGTTGTTTGGGTTTAACTGCTGACATCATCAAGCAAAGTAATATGCAGTGCTCTTTCACAGCAAACAAATGGAGCTATACCCATACCTGCTTTTTTGTATCGATGAGGTCATCGCTATATCTATTTAGGCTCTCTCACCGAATTGCAGAGGTGAGAAGTGCGGAGGAAAGATAACTGCTTAGTCATTACATCCCCAAAATAAGAGCTGATATGCTGTGTAACGCACATAAGGAAAGTGAATGTGAAGAAAAGGCGACGGTTCTGATAAATCTTTGTTTATAGCTGGAAAACTAAGCTTTTTGGGCATTTTTGAGCAACACGATTCTATAGAAGCACCAGTGCTGCACTGGTGCTTAAAAATTATAGACCTACCGGTACATGTAGCTGAAATCATCAACAAATTATGTATGTTTTTATTGCAACCACAATTATATGAATTTCCTATTTCATACTCTTTTATGTCATCTATCATTCATTGGATCTATCTTAAGAAGAATTTTCACAAGTGTCTTTATTATGAGACATAGAACAAATGTAGATGGTTGATATCTTATTGCAGCTGTAATTGTGTATTCGAAATCGAAATATGATGAGCAATATATTTGCGATTTGCTGCTTAACAATTCAAATAAAATAAATTAATAAACTTAAAATTATGCTAGAGTCTAGTAGAAAAAAAGAAATATTTTCGTTTATGTATAATAATTTTACCCTATTTAACACTATTACATATAGTTTATTTTAACATTTAATTCTTCATCTATATTTGTATCTTTGAGTTTACTGGATTGTCTTAGCACTTTGCTTTCCACCTGCTACTTAAGACGTTAATTGCCACTTGCTTCATGTATGACGTAACAATTATTCTGCGCAATGTAAATTAACGTCGATTGTTGTTACCATGCAAATTCTATTCGATTTCTTTAAAATACGATTTAATCACATTAAATGCATTTTTCTCTGTTTTTGTTTCGTTGTTGGTTATTTGATAGCTATAACTAATGTTCTGAAATAGGTTAGATACCCAAATGACATCTATTTAGATTTCGAAGTGGAGCTTATCTTTTATCGCCCATTTCATAGAATTAAAAAGTGTATCAAAATTATATTAACGCACACTTCTTAAAGATTATTTTATGACTTGAGAAATTGGCTAAAACAACGCATTTGTGTTAAAATAATAAAATGATACTGTTAATATCTCCACATCTTGCATATATTTGAAAGAAACATATACGTGAAATTAAATGCGAAAAACTAAATAATCACCATGTGGTAATTGCCCACGCTCAACCGGAAGTAAATTTTAGCAGTAATAGGATTGGTACCCGAAAACATGTGAATTTTATAAAGGCACGGTGAACGCTGCGCGTTCACCCGTGCCGACAATATCTATGTTTTGTGCACAATAAAATAATGAAAATGTAATTAAAACTATGCAATATCATATTGACACTTTGAACCAGGATATATACATATTTATGATAAATTATATAAATAGCATCATTCAGTGTTCACATGTAATCATGGGTATCGATTAATCTATACTCCATTGACACAAATAGTAATATATTGATTCAGGTAATATGCAAACGTTTTACGTCCGTAACAAAGGATAGCTAGTTTATGTCACATAGCATTAACTTTCTTTACCGTCTATCGTACTCTCCGTTATTAATTCTCATTTGAAATAATACATGGTCACTTACTTGGATCATCATGCGGCAGAGTGGGCACTAGGCCAGGGTACCGGAACTGTTCACTAGATGCATCAAGCAGAGCGTCACAGCGAACACATTCTGAGAGAAACAGTGGCCGCACCACTGGAATGTTGTATTTAAGTGCCCGCCTCACCTTAAAACTGTCCTTTTTGTCTTCGGATTCAAGCACAAGATATCTTGTCTAAAAGGTGAAATATAAAGCAAAAGTCAAGACTTAACTAGAAGGTCAGTGACCTTGGATCCCCCGTGAACTTCAACAATTGGTTGATGCAGGATGGTCAGTTTTTACTATAATTAACTTTGGAAATAACGAAGTTTTTTTGCAAATAAACAAGATCATGTGATGAAAGAAAAACAGAGTAACATCTTGCATCATCACTCACTTCTTTCTGAAGATATCTCTAGGACTGACGAGACCAGTTGGAAAAACAAGGCCAGCGAAACAAATATATAATTTAACTTACATTGCAAATATGCTTATATAAACACGATTACTTTTGTAAGCCAATTCCAAATGCACCAGGCTCCCCAAATAGGTGTTAACTCATCTCTATTAATTTCCTGATTAATATGCTGATATGAGCATGATTGGTTATAAATATGCTTATAAAAGCATACTTGTTGATAAAATCACTCGCAAAATGTTTTTGGAGGGCAGCTGACGAGACAAGTGAAGAAAGAATATAATTTCACTTATCTGAAAAAAAATAATATGTTTATATAAGCAAGTTTGCTTATATAAGCAATATATAAGTACATACCACCTTAAGTACATACCAGCTTATATAAGTACATACCACGTACTTTATTATCAGGCACATTTCCTCATCTTTTTGCTACTTTTTAAAATGCTCCAAAATCGACAATTTTCAACAGATTGAGATGACACCATGACGAGGCACGACTTTAGGCCCTGGTTTATATGTGTATTAAATTAAAAATCTCTGGCTCAATTCCTTCATACCAAACTCGCGTGCACAAAATACTTAACATCGGGTGAAAATGTTTAAAATCGACAATTTTCAAAGTGTTCCAGAATCGACAATTTTCAACCGATCCAGATAAAACCTTGACGAGGCACGAATTCAGACCTCGGTTTATATGAGAATAAATTTTGAAAGGTCTAGCTTAATTGCTTCATACCAAACTCGCGTGCACAAAGTGCTTGGCATCTGAGAATATGTTTAAAATCGACCACTTTTAAAGTGCTCCAGAATCGACAATTTTCAACCGATCGAGATAAAACCTTAACGAGGCACGACTTCAGACCTTGGTTTATGCGTGTATAAAATTTGAAAGGTCTAGCCCAATCGCTTCAGACCAAACTCGCCTGCACAAAGTGCTTGGTATCTGAAAAAAAAAGTTTAAAATCGACAATTTTTAAAGTGCTCCAGAATCAACAATTTTCAACCGATCGAGATAAAACCTTGACAAGGCACGACTTCAGACCTTGGTTTATGCGTGTATAAAATTTGAAAGCTCTAGCTCAACTCCTTCATACCAAACTCGCGTGCACAAAGTATCCTATATCAAGCGGGACAGACAGACAGACAGACAGACAGACGGACGGACAGACAGACAGACAGACAGACAGACAGACGGACAGACAGACGGACAGACAGACGGACAAGCTCAACCCTATATCCCCTCGTTTTCACGGGGGATAATTATATGACATAGCACGAACAAATTGAAATATCATTGTCAAGTAACAATATATTGTAACATATACATAGAAAATAACTGCTGTAAGCTACCACGTATATCTCTTTTAATCAAGTTGACTTTACGTAAATAGTGTGCTGTTCAAATGATGGATTTTTAAAACAAAACCGAATGCGTTTTGAGACGTATCAGAAACAATGTTAGGCTCTAAAGCTTTGTATAGCTTTTCGTGTTCAAATGATAAATGTTCCCTTGCTCATTAAGTTTATTAGTCATACATAATTTTTATTGATATCGAGAAAGACTAAACGTATTCTTTATCGGGAAACACATGATAAACACAATCAATCGCATGGTTTATAAAGGCCATTTGAAACGGCACACACCTTTAGAAATAGTTTAACAAAATCGTTTCGTTACATTGGGATTGATTCAATGATCAGTAAACTGTACAAAATGTTATCCCATTGATTAAAAGGCAACTGAGCAACATTCAGAAGCTCCTATTGAATACATCCACCTGAATTACAGTTCAGAATAGCAGAGTTGTTATATATCCTACTCCGTAACTCGTATATTGCATGACGATAACGTTTTCTACCTTTGGTGTCATAACATATGACACAATGCCCCCATGGTCGGTCACCAACTTCTGCCATTCTTTCTTCACCTTCAGACGGGTACTGCTGTCAAATTCGAACGCAAGGTGTGCTTCACAGAAAATGTCCAGCATTGTCGCATCAGTCAGCTTGTTTTCTGTTAGTGGCAATAAATAGAAATGTAATAAATTGAATATTATTTTCATAATTTAAGCTTTAAGCAAAATAATGATCGATAGAGATACGTTTTTGGTCTTTCTCATATAATTTTAGTGACTTTATAAATAAATCTATGTATTTCGTTTCGTGTGTGAATCCATTTATAGGCAATAAATATTGTCTCTTTCTCAGAACAATCATACAAATTCTTTTTATAACATAATATACAAGATTTCACAAATGTTTTATTGATTTGTTCATGTTTGTATAAATGCTCATTCATTTAATTTTAATAGTTTTAATCACATGTGCATGTACGCGTAATCGTATCATTTCATAATCGTATAGCTTGGAGTATTCGTTTAGGGATTCAAATAGCTCTAAATAGCCCTTTACGTATGTCTGCGACCGACCAAGTGGAGTGTAACCCACTGGGCTATTTAGAGCTAGGATTCAAAGAGGTATACTCTTTTGGCTGATAGACGACTATAATTACTAGTATCCTATTATTGACCACATTCCCATTTATCAAACGTCGCCTAAGTTTCTAAAACATATTCCTATTGTTCTTTTAAATAGCCAGAAAGGATTCAACCACTCTGGCACATGTACTGGAGCAGGACTTGCACTGCAATTCATGTCTACGGGTAATGATAACGAAAGTTTGGAATAACATATTCACATCTACGTACCGCTACTCGTAAAAGATAATGTTCCCTATGATGAAGTATATACGTCCTTCTTTTCAAAAACTGACCATTTCCTGGCTAAATCAAATAAGCAGCTTTCATATTTGCTGCACAATTGCGAACAAAAAAAAACTGGTACAAGTTACAACGTTTTCGAACAAGGAAGTGATTTTAAAAATCTATCAAACTAAATTTAAATTATGTCAGCCAAAACTAAGCGTATGCTTATGTTGATAAAGCCCATATTGATTCAATAGTTTGATAAATATACCAATCAGTATCTATTTAGCTGAAAAATCAATCTATTTTGGAAAATGATTCATCACCAAGCAGAAAGGCCAGCCTGGTTTGTTTACAAAAATCAGAAGTTGTGTCATGTAATAAAAACCAAATATCATGAACAGAAAAGCTGAGCACGTGATACAAGATGGAGGCCGTAAATTGTTAACAAATTTCAGAAAAGCTAATTTAATCGTCAACAAGTCGTGTACAACAAAATCATACAAGAAGACTAAAAGAAGAACATATGGTAGATCGAATCATCTACTCTTTATACAATTCGAAGGGCGATATATAGGAAATAACAGACTTTGATTTCTTACACAATTCGCGCTCTTTCTGACCTCGTGAAACAAGAAATCATGCCTGGATCATCAAGTCAAAGAGCTAAGCTAGCTGAAGCTAACAAAGCAAAGAAAGCAAAGGAGGCCGAAAAGACACCTAAAAGGCCTGCAGAGACGCCAGCTGAAGCAAAAACGGAGTCTAAACTGATAAAAGCAAACAGTACGGAAAAACTTGAAATTGACTCTGTATCCATGGATTTGAGTGATGAACTGAATAAAGTCGATGAACCGAACAATGAATCAATGAAGAAAAAGGAGGATGAACATAGTCCTCTTGCAAAAGAACTCCTCAACGTTCTGCCGGTAGTAATGCCGACCATGATTGACCAGATGATGGACAAAATGTTGGATAAAATCATGCCAAAAATCATGGACGCACTTGAGAAAGTTAACTTTTTCAAGCAAGCTGAGAAAACAGAGGAGCTGGCTGGAAAAATGGAAACCGTTGTCAACCGTGTCGAGAATATTCGCAAAGCTGATAACCTACGCACCATGATAGAAATCGATAGAATCCACCAAGCTCAAAAGGACAAAACTCTCCGAATCATCGGGCTATCTGAGGATAAAGATGTTGCTGATTTTGTGACTGATATTTCAAAGAATATCAATACTGAACTGGACCCGCGAGACATCGAGTGTTTTCGAGTGGGTAAGCAGAAACAAACAATACCGGGTGCCGAAAGTCCGAACCCGAGACCGGCCTTTGTCACATTCAGGAGTGGACTGAAAAAATCGGAGTTCCTTCGTAACAAAATGAAGGCGCGTGAAATTCTGAAGAGGGACAGGGTCATGATATTCGAAGATCTGACAAAGGCCAGGCGCACTCTTCTTGCGATAGTGAAGGAGAGATTCCGCAATGCGCACACAAGAAACGGAATTATCTGTTTCTTTAACAACAACGAACTGATACGAATCAACAAACCAGACGACCTCATCACCCAAGGTTTTACCGAGCATGATGTCCGGAAGTATGAGGCAGCACTTATGAACACAGCCTAGGCCAATAAGGACACAACGGTATGTCCTGCTTCGTC
>LQRL01036397.1:46394-57777 GCA_001703475.1 Hydroides elegans
AGGCTTCCCTCCCCATCTACAAGTTCGTGGATGACTCGACCTTGTACGAAATCTTGGCCAAAAAATCAAGAAAATCGACAACTCCAGGCAGCTAGGGACGAAACCGTCAAATGGACAAAGGAAAATAGTATGGTTTTGGACCCTACATAAACCTATGAAATGTTTTTTACGGGCCGAAAAACTGATGTCGTCCCCCCTATCACCACAGAAGACAACCCCATAGAACGAGTTTCAGTTACTAAGCTCGTGGGTGTATACATACAAGCGGACCTAAAGTGGGACAAGCATGTTAGCTACATGGTATCAAAAGCTGCGAAGAAACTGCATTTTTTATCAATTCTCGATAAAAATCGCAAATGAGCTGCAAGGACCTTGTGAACTTCTATGTAACAATGATCCGATCTCAGCTAGAATACGCAGCCCTGGTTTTTGCAACGTCACTTACCCATTGTTTGATTGAAAAGATAGAATCAACCCAAAAACGTGCAATGTTTATTATTTTCCAGGTCACGAATACACCCAGGCACAGAAAATGGCAAACATTGACACTTTAGAACTTTGTAGACTCACGATATGTAAAGCATTTTTTTTTCAGAAAATACAAAATAGTGACAGTGTTTTATCGTACTTATTACAGAAACAGAAAAAGAACCGTTACAGTTTGAGAAAAGTGTCGAAATTCGACAAACCTAAATGTAAAACAAGCCGTTTTAAGAACACATCCATCCCATAATAACTATATAACTTTCAGTGATTACATATCTGTATTGTATCGTAGAAGTATATTTTCTAGTCATATAAATGATTTTAGAATTTGACATACTATGTATAATGTTTTTTATCTATGTACCAATTCAATAAGATTCATGTTATATGTATTTCTTATTGCAAACGAAATAAAACTCACATTATTATTATATTATGCGGATCGAGAAAAAAACCGAACTGCTGCTGCCAACAAGACATTTTTAGGCGAGAGTTTCCTTTTAATGAACATGCATACATGTAAATAAATAATTTCTTATATATATATATTCATTATTTCTTATGTATATTCATTATATATGTTTAATTTGCATAATCTTATGGTTGTTTTTTAGTCCTGTAAATTCACTAAATGACTAGCACATTGAGGGCACTACAATTCAGAAATCGTTCTAAAATATCGACCACTAACATGCTGGTTTATCTTGGACACTCTTGGAAGCTCTAGACGAAGGCAAGCGCGTGCAAGCCGTTTTCGATAATTTCCCGAAAACCTTTGACAAAATTGATCATACGATCTTGATCCCAAAATACGAAAAGACGGATTACGCCCGGCTCTTTTGAAATGGCTCGCTAGTAGTGGGGTGTGGTGTCCCATTGAAAATAGGCCCCGTGGGAACTTCTTGTTAAATCTTATTTTTATATATTTTCTGAAAGGTATATGTATGTAGATAATTTTGACATATGTTGCCAATTTTTCTTTTGAGTTTTGGTATGAAAATATTACGATGGCCGACAGGTGGTATATTCCTAAAAGGGTTTGCATGTTTTTATTAATCAATCCTATTTTACGAGTAAATATTGGTCGAAAATATTTACAAATCAAAATTATACATCACAGTATTCATAATACGGGCATGCGTAGCAAAAACAATATTACGATGGCCGATAACATAATTCACGGATAAATAAAGCCCATATGATGGTCTTGATTTTTCTAGTCTTAATGACTCTGAAAAAAGTAATATATGTTGGAATCGCAGTTTTAAAAAGTGTTATTGCTGGGTTTTGTAAGATCACATTACGATGGCCAAGAAGTGGTTTACGAATCATATAGTTTTTTGCATGAATATAAAACATGTAGGTTTATTTCAGGATTATTTCTATAGATATGGCTACAGTAAAAGGGGCTAAGAGGTCATTTTCTTAAATTCAACCAAAAAGAAACGTATTACGAAGGTCGAAAAGGAAGATACAATAAATAACATAATATACTATATATAATATATAAATTGACAGTTTACATAATATATTTAGAAGACATATATATCGAAATTTTCCATAAAAATGGGGCTGAGGATGAAATTGGATCCATATAGTAATACTGGTCATTCATGTATAAATTCGTGGTACGGTCAATTTGAATATGTTGTTTCCACTGTCCCTAATTCTTTAAAGACAAGATAATCGGAAGCTGTATTAAGGAAACACACATAAATATACTTAGAGATCACCAAAACCGTCGGCCCGGGGCCAACATAATTTTGCTCGGGCCGACACAATGTTGGATCCTGTCGGCCCAGAAAATAACTTTGTCTTCTTATTTATTAATACATTATACAATTTTTTAGTTCACTAAGGTTGTGTGGCTCGAGCCTCCAGCCCTTGCATCTTTCCATCTTACTTTTTTTTCGTAATAATTATCCTTTATTTTGAAGCAATATTACCAATGATGTTATTATCACGAGGGTAGACTGTATACGGGTTACTGTTCGAAACGAAGGGAAGAACACAACCTTTGTGGTCACTCGGTTGCATACTCAACCGGAATTTTAGGAACTAGAGTGTTGGAAGACGCTCAAACTCAACAGAATGTAGATTTTGCATATCTCTTACTCCTCAAATATATTGCTGAACGATTACCTAAAAAACCGCTCGCGCCTTCGACGCTCACCTCGAGGGGGCTTACATTCAATAAAAGATATTTGTTGTCGAGCTAAATTTGGACAGCACGTGTGACTTTTAAAACGGCGGTCGCGCTTGATGCCTTTAAAATTAGGTTAAGGTCCAATTTTCTACGCCGGACACATTTTCGGACGGGCGAGTTTTAGGTTTATGGTCCGGAGGTGCTTTAGCACAAACACTCAATAAAATGAATTACAGCGCTTTATAAAAGAAATGATCAATCCTTATCATAGTGCATTATAATAGAAATGATTCGGAAAGTGTGAAATGTCTTCATAAACCATTTAGACTGGGCATCCATCATTTCAGTACATTTTTACCATAACAAGTCCTCGAAAATTTCTTTAAATCAGTACCACAATGTACTTGAAAGGTCCGGAAATCAGTCATGAAAATTTTGTGCGCACACTGATCAATGCAAAGATTGCCCTGGACAAGACATTAAAAGGCCTCGAAAAGGATATCATTTATGTCGACAACCTTTTCACCCCCTCTCTCTCCACTCTCTCTCTCTCTCTCTCTCTTCTCCCCTACAGTCTTTTCATGAAATGACAACCGAGCGGTCGATGATGCCTTTTAAGTGCATTTGTGCTTAATTACATGCTTACTATTTCGGGCCGACACCTTTTCTGTCGGGTAGACAAAAAATCAGAAACTGTCGGCCCGGCGGGCCGAGAGAAAAATAGGTGATTAGGTGTTCCCTGTATACTTAAAACATAGATTCGATTAAATGTGCTTTACTTATTCCTCTTCAATTATATGGGATCTAGGTAGGTTTAACGATAATAAAACATTTGATTTGCAAAACATTTCAATCTTTTTGGTAATAAAACTATAAAACGTACTAGCAATCATATAAAGAATATATCATGTCACTCTTAATCATAGTATACATATATGTACTTATACCCTTAATAAATTTATCGATTTTATTGATCATTGATATTTAATCTGTAAAGTAATAATTTAGGTTGCAGTCCATTTTCATATAGTTCATATAATTGTATGAACATGGTTAGTTCGCATGGTCTATGACCCTACATAGTTTAATAAACAAAGAAGACGGCATGAAACCTTTGTGTTAAACTTAAAGCCTATCAAACATCTTTAGGTTAGTATAAAATAATTGATAAATCAATTTAATCAGTATTTATCAAGGTAAAAAGTCTTATATTGTACGATGAAGTAGACCGACCGATTAAGATTCTCAATATGATCGTCTCTATATCTGATATTTCTATCGCTCAAAGATTTATTTCTGAATGAAACGCGCAACAAACTTTTATTGTCTGATAACATTCATAGATTGACTAGTTTCTTCAGATATATAGTTTAAGTAATCTATTCGAGTTTGACCTCACCGCACCCGATTCTTAAATCAACCAAGTTGATCTCAGATGATTTACATCTCTTGTTTATTTAAAGTCGTATTAATTTATGAGTTCTTATTTCTGATTTCCATAAGGGATTAACATGAAACAATTCCACTTGCATATCAGAAATCATATCACAAATGCTATCATAACTAATAGTTCTTAAAACCCAATATTTTATTGACTAATTATATGGAATGGATTCAGGAAAGGTGGGGGTATAGTGAGTATCATCCGGAGCAAGGCCTCTTGTTGGTAACTTTATTCAAGTGTTTATTTAAATTCTAAATATAATATTACAATTGTTCCAAGGACTTCAAATTTCCGTGTCGCAGTATATAATATTTGATTCTTTCAAACTTTAAAAATATAAAAGGAATACCTCATAAGATATATTGGGCGATTGCTTCCATGAATCAAAAGGGGTTACACGGTATACATAATTTATTACAAGGCAATCTCGCAAAACAGCAGTTTATATAATCTATGTTAAGCTCCTCTATATCTTTAATAAACTGAATCCAATAGAATGATATTTTTACGGGTAAAGTATAAAAGGTGAATGGATCTGATAGATGGATCAAAGATTTGCGTTTAAATTGCAAAATGCTTTTTACCGCGGAAATATGTGTTGTTTCAAGCGTTATTGTCCAGATATTCAGAATACAGTTCATTCAAATTATTTTTGTACATTAGTTTTGAGCGTTTTGTTTTTCATAAAACCCTTTTTGTATTCTTAACATTTTATTTCACAGACTTGTGTATTCATAAATGTTGATATTAACAAAACTAATGCAAATGTATTTTTATAGTTGATATTAACCGTTTTAGAGAGGTTATTTTAGTTCCATATCGGCCATCTTTTGCAAAAAAAAATAACGAGGAGAATGATTATTCTCATTTAGAACTATTCTATAGAAATATTATTCTCATTTAGTTTAACTAACGCTTTAGCATGTCTCAATATTATTATTCTTATTATAAACAAAACAGTATTTGTCCTTTCCGGCCACCATAATTATCAAAAATACATTTTTTTTCAATTTAATTTACCAAAAAAATGATTTGTAACAGTGAAATTGCTTTTGTCCAGGAGTGCAATAAATCCAATAATTTGAAATAAAACATCACTTCCCGGCCACCGTAATACACTTTTGTTATATTAAAGGTCTCAGATACTATTAAATGTTTGTAAAAGTTGATATTAAGACCAAAAAGAAACATTTGCCGGGCATACGTGAATATTGATAGTATTTATTATCCATTTCATGTGCCTCAGTTCAATGATAATTACCCATTTCGGCCATCGTAAAATTAACATGTTTTCGTTGAAAATAAAAATTGGAAACATTTTTATTTCGAAAGAGCACCTCAAAATCGTTCAGAAAATGTATGATTCCAAGATTTACCAGCAAATTCCCACGGAATGGTAAACCACACCCTACTATAGTTTCGTTTTCGAGCTACTGCAGTGTGTTCGGATAGATTATCATATATCAGCAATGCACCCAAAGACATAACTAGGCTTAAAGGCGTTTTCCAGATGATAAAGGGTATGAAGGCGAACCTACTGATATTCAAGTATATTGACGATTCGACTATTTCGGAATTTCTCCCGAAAACTATTCGAAAATTCTCACTCAAGTGATGTAAGCGATACTGTTACCTTGACAAAGAGAACGGGATGCTCATAAACCATACAAAAACCTATGAAATGGTCACCGCCGGGTGAACACAAATCGAGGATATTCCCGAAATCAAGATAGCCAATACCCCCATCGAACGGGTAGAAATTAGCAGAATCCACATCCAATCAAACCTGAAACGGGACAAACAGGTGTACTCTATGATTGCAAAGATTAGTCCGAAACTATATTTCTAAGCACCATCAAAATATCACGATAGGCTCGGATTAACCTTTTAAAGTTTATTGTAGCAGTGCTCTTTCCCAGTTGGAATACGCCGTTGCTGTTTGGGGGACATCGCTTCCGGGTACTTTGATCGAAAGACTCGAATCCATCCAAAAGCGCGCGATACGAATCATATTTCCCGAAATCTTCTACGCAAAAGGTTCTCAAAACAGCGAATAGTATGGCCTCAAAAGCACGGAGACTAGATATATGTCAACGGTTTTGAAAGACATGCAACATGCTGATCATGTTTTACACCATATTACCAAAAGAAAAAAATCGATGGATATAGCATTTGATCGCAAAGGAAATTAGAAATCCCAAGATGTATTACAAATATTAACATAAATCGTTTTAGTTTTGCACTAATTCAACAAAATGCATGTATAACTGTATTTTTGCTGCAAATGAAATAAAATACATTATTATTATTCATATTGTTATTATATACATGTATATGTTTTTTTCATATCGCATGTGTTGACGAATGTAAACATTTCTCTGAATGCTGAAACTCAAGGAATGTCTAAAACCTACACATACGTTGATTCTTAATTTTATATAGAATAAATAGCAATTTGAAAATGTGTCATCCGTGTATTTTTCGTTGATAAACACTTAAACAATAAATGTATTTCCTTCTACACTCAAAGAATGAATTTAAGCTACCCATACTTAACTTCTTGATGCTACGTAGAAGATATGGTCATTCGACACTGTATCATCCGTGCATTCTTCGTTAGTAACACTAACATAATATATCACCCAAAGAAGAAAGTATATTATGACTTTAGAGGGTCATATCTCTAGTTCTACCGAATGGATCCTCATGAAATTACAGAAATATATAATTCAACACATTATTAATGGTCTTGTAATTTTACAAGTCAATTAAAAATAAAACAATAACGTAGCAGTACTTTAACTTTTACTGGTATCAAATATCCCTTGCTAAAACCAGACAGAAACATTTCACATGGCAAATATCGAGTGTGTCGACCTCCTACAGCCAATATTTCGTGAATACGTCGTGGCACCAACATAATCGATCGGTTGATGATTGCCTATTGTAAGGATGTCACTCCTCGATAAAAACCAGCGTAGTTTTTTGGGGCATGTTGTCCGGATCATGTGCGACGGTCTAGATGGTCCCAAGAGTGCTCTATCGGGTTATTGACGGTAAAAAAGCTCACTAGGGTAGCGTCCCAATGTTGGTATCAATAAGATTACGTACACAAACATCAGAGACACGAGGGCGTGTTTTTTTCACGTATGAGGGTAACGCAACATATACGTGACAACTTGGGTGTTGAATATGGTATTGTTGAAGCTATTGGCAGCAACGTTACCTTCGATAAATACGAGTTTAGATCGCCAGCCATACATATTGCATCATTGATCATAACCAAACTGCCGCTTTTTCGATCCACTTGCCGAAAACACGATCGCGAAGATCGTTTGCCAGTAAACGCGATAAACCCACCTGCGCGAAAGACTTTGCACTGCGACTCGTCGGTTAACACTTCTCATGACCAATTGCGTCGCATTCTCTCATTACAACCATTCGTGGTGTCCGAATACACAAGATTTTGACTTCGGAGGCGGTTATAGACTCGTTCGATAGTCGAAAAATAAGACCACATTCCATGTTCTCAGAGGCGATTGATGACTGTTTGGCTTAAAAAATTATGGATTATGGGTCCCTGGCGTCTCGATGACGGTCAATGTCGCTGCGCGAAGTTGCTCACGGAAGCGCTGCTGGCGAAGCCTTCGATGTTGACGTGTGGTCGTTACGCTTAGACGGTTACTGCGCGGTCTGTCCAATGATGTCCCAGTTGGTTAGAATCGCGTTTTGAGACAATAAATCCAGGCGATTGTGCACTAAAATGGTCTAGCGACCTCTTTCTTGGAACCCCCAGCAGCCAGCATACCAATAGCTTGTCCTCTTTCTTCTTTAAATAGGCGTGGCATGATTATTTTGGATTTTACAGAAAAAAAGTGAATCGATCAAATACTCGACATTTGTTAGGGAACACAACAATTTGGAAAAAAATGCTCAAAGCTACAAGGTATATATGTTTTGATGGCAAACATGGTTTCACACCTTAATTTTTCACACCCCCATAAATAATCAATCAATATTTAAATTGTTGCTACTAGTTGTGAAACATAAGTATTTCTACCGATGCTGAAAATTTGAGCACAATTGGTCAACGCATAAAAAAGTTATTGAGAAATATATTTACATACTATCTTGTTTGGGCGAGTATAAATAAATTACCTTTTACACTTCGGAAGTTGAAGAAATGGTTTTATCAATCATAAGAACTGGAGTAGATAGATACACAGAATTAATAACAGATCCCTTCACTTTATTTGCCATTTCAATCCCTACAACAGCAACAGCATTTGCTAAACCAGTATATGCAGCAACATAATAGCAGGAGCCCAAGAGTCATAATCACTGCAAAACCGACCATAGTCAACTCGGTCCCTGCATACAACTCGCACTTATTTTCGTCGCTCTCCCTATTTTGGTCACATGCAGCGGATGAACACGTATCAGCCCAGAAATCCGCTAACATCTCGTCTGTCTTGAGTCGTTGTTCCTCCAAACGATGCGTAGCGAGATCTTGAATATCGCCTACTTTCCAATGTTGATCCTTGACGTTTAGCGCAGTAGCCCATGCAGCGTATCCAGAAACCTGAACCGTGTATGTGAAATCTTGGAAATCGATAATTTGTCGATATAAAGCGGCGCCTTGACTGTCGAGAGACTGGACAAACAAGATGAAAAGCGGTGTTCGGCTAAACAGTGGGGAAGACCCCATGATCATGTCGTGAAAATCAAACATGACCTGGGGAATGCCGTCAGATGATAAACTCAAGACGGCATCAGCCCATCCCTTAGCATCCGCGACCGGTCTTAAAGCGCCATTTGTACCGACGTGTAAGTCATTATTCAGTATATGTAGAAGAAACAGCAATCTTTGAACATCGTCACCGTAGATTGTTGCAGCCTCCTGCCATTGTTGTTGGGCCAATACATCATCAATCACGTGACGCAAATCGTCGAATTTGTCCTCGGTGAGTTGAAGTTGGCGTCGTATTTTTTCGTTATCTTCCTGGTCTGATCTTGCCTGATCTAAGCCATATAAGAAATCAGTTATGCCCAGTATGGAGCTGGCTAGACCAATGGTAGTTACGAAGCGCCTGTTTCGTCGAATATTGTTGCTCTGTTTCACATCATGAACTTTAAAAAATAATAAAACATATATTAATATGTGATTACATGTTAATGTACGTTGGCTCATTGCTCAAATCTTACTTTTTCTATCGCTTACCGTGCAGCGTATAGCGTTAAATGGTTTGTAATATAAAATTAAGGGTTTAACTTTCAGCGTATAACGTTACAAAATTTTAGTTGGTTCTCCGGTAGCCAAGGTGTTCTAGTTTTTATTATTAACACTCTTTATTATGTTCGAAATACACCATCCACACATGTGACTGGCTTTTGTTAAGCGTATTACGTATATCGTTTAACGTTAGGTGTTTAACGTTTTACGTTTAGCGTTTAACGTTTTGAGTTTATGTGGTTATCGTTTAGAGTTTCCAAGGGCTACTGTGTGTTTATTTTTTAACGAATGCATTGAATATTATGCTTTTGACACACAATCACTAATCCTTCAACTAAACATAAAATCGGTAAATCAAATGTAGACAATGTTAACAATTTATAAGATTTCTTTTGAGGTTGATCTTTCCCCCATACACGTAGGATTTAAATGTTACTATGTAGTTATTTAATAACATTTTCACCACACAAGTAAAACTGTTCATTGTGAAAAAATGTTCAAAATTCATATAATTACATCGTACATTTATCATGTTTTAGCTTTTATTGAATATGAAATTATGAGGCATCACAACTAAAGTCATTTACATGTGTATCTTTAGTATTTAATCGCACATTTTGAAATTTTGATGGGCTTTAAACAAAAACTTAATCGCGTGATGTTATTCATTAATACATTTCTTGCAAGTTCTTTTGATTTATTACAAAATAAAATTGCCAAAATGGATGCAATACTTAGGTTTGTAGGATAAGACTTTCCGATTTTAGCATCAGTGTATACCCTTTCCTTTGTCTTAATGCTTAATTGCATTAGTTTGCATCCTTGGCAATCATAACGCATATTCCTATAAGAAAAAGAATGATCAACTAACCGGTTTTATCTCCGAAGTCTAAAACAAACGATCCAAAATATATTTCCTCCTAAAACATAAAATGTCAAATGGTAAGAATTTATACCGTCTTAAAAAATATTAGGTAAAAACATACGGTGCAATATGACTCGGTTGTTGTATTATTACATCATAGCCTTATTATAAATTATTGCAATCAAAGTTGAAATTATATTGCGATTGAATGGTTCCGTGCAAAAACGGTACCAAGTCCAAGTACTGTTTTCTTATCCTCGTCATATAATAAAATCCAACGTTTATGTCTATCATAGGCAACATATGAGAAAACCCGATTTCCCCATGGAACCCTTCGATTGTCTTACAAGAAGATAGCAACGATACAAAAGAAACACATAACATTTCCTACCTGTAATAGGATTATAAAAATCACAAACAGTTTCATAACTATGTATGTAATCAAAAACTATTTTGTAATTTTATATTATTTCCTTAATATCAACGCAGTTCAAATCTTTTTCAAATAAAGGTTATTGCTTACAGTTTTCATAGGCTGATATTTCATTAAATTTATTAACTTTTATATTTTTAGTTTACTTTGATAGCATATATGTAGGTCTATATTCTTGTTTGGATGGAACTGAAATGGTTTATTTTGATAAAAACATTTGTTGATAACTGTTGTTATGAAAACGGCATCTCCCCTTCTGCAATGATAAAGGGAATTTACTGAAAATTATTATCAATAAGATAATCAAATAATATATTTGAACACGAATTGCTCGAATAGTTATCTAGATTATCGAACCTAACTCCATTATGCTCCTACGTAATCCAGTCCAATCTTAAATAGACTATGGAATAAGCGTTAACCTCGTTGCCTATATCGCATCTCTCACGTAACCCATGAAACCAATTTTTAATGGTTTCTTTCTGTGTGTAGTCTATGTTATGTAGATTATGAAACAACAATAGAGTTTTAATTCATATATTATCTTTAAACGACTATTCTAATATATATTTTGTATTTTTTTTAGTGTCATAAATGCATTAAACAGCTAATAATTTACATATGAACAAATATACAGTCGAAAAAGCCACTTGGGAAACCATAATTAGTAACTTGGATGCATTGTAAGTTACAATGTTGCAAGATCGAAAACAAAACAGATTCTTTGAATCATTATTAATAAACCAAAAATATACGTAGGACGGGGGGGGGGGATA
>LQRL01036400.1:0-12343 GCA_001703475.1 Hydroides elegans
TCTTTTTTGTTTTTGTAGGTTTTATTTCAAACAGTCATTTTATTTCACTGTAACGATTTCCATTGGTTAAAAACATGTATATTTATATGTATATATATAGCTTACATATATATTTTAAAACAACACAAATTTGCAGAGTGATTTCATAACAAACATAACATAATCTTAGTATAGTATAGTAGTAATAAAGATTGTTTACAATAATTTATGGTCGCACCAGCAAATATAATAATCTATATATATAAAAATATTGTTCAGGGGTTTGTTTTTGGGTTTCGCATCGCCTGTAAACAGGGAAGGGGCTTTCAGCGGGAAGGGTGGCTTTTGACCGCTTACCATTTTACACAAGAATAATTATAATGAGCTTTTTTTGAATGACACTCCACCCACGTCCTTAATGTGTATTATATAAAGTAACCGCATGCACACCCTGGAAGTACTTAATAAATTACGTATGCGATTTGTTTTATTTGCAAATGTCTATGTAGAAGTCTACTTTCACCTCCATTTATTCTGTCTATCATGTGCTTATAGAATATAGAGAACCAGTGTGCATCGAGAGTAACTAAACATCATGTTTATACTGCCTAAGAGTCTATATGTATGCTGACCGACGTAAATTTTAAACACTGATTGACGTCAGTCGATGTTGAATAACGTTAAAATTATCTTAAATAACAAAACAAAGGGGTAAAATATAAAATGAAATAAATAAAAATATGATACACCTATAATGTACCAAAATATCAATGTAAACTTATGTATTTAAAGTAATATATCGTAACTTCAAACCTCGCATACCCAAATTATTTCAACGGTTTTTTAAAACATACGTCTAATTCGTTTATAGATTTCCTTTTACATATTTAGAATCTTGTCCAAAGAACGATGATTTTCCAATCACATTTTAATTGTTATTAAATAATCCAGTATTCTTTTAATCATTCAATGTTTGGAAATAAAGCTAATCGTTCCTTGATCATTCTATATTTGAACTTGGTCAAACACAAAACATAAAAAAACCTAACCACAAGTATACTTAAGGACAAAAGTTCTGCACCTCTAAAAGTAAAAAATCATAAAGAATCAAGAAGGGAGTGAATTTTATTTATTTTTTACATAATATGCTCTTACATGTCTACAATCTATTCACAAAATTACAGCTTCTTGTAATAAATAATTCGGTTCTGAAGAGACATAATATATATCAATAGACCTGCCAAATTTCAAACATATTGACCGGAAAATAATTGATAAATAGATACAAATAAAAATGAAAAAAGGGTGCATCTGTTTTGTCCTTAGGTATATTTTAGAGTTTTAAATTCAAAACGACACCTTAACATTAATTATCTTTAGCGTGTTTGTATTTTCCAATAAAAATAAATTTTGAAGATCAAAAAATTGGCCAGGCTCTTACAGGTCCTTTTGTAATATATATATATGTTTTTGTAGGTGAAATCCACGGCTACAGGGCCTATTACGACAGCGAGGCACAAACAGCAAGAGGTTGTGATTCGGCCTCAGCGAGCGTGATCTTTGAATCAGGAGAGGTGGTCACAAGCATCGATGTGTATACTTCCGGTATATCGCGTGGTTTCACGTTCTACACGAATCGAGGAGCGACGTACGGACCGCATGGACTGACCAGTGGAAATCTGGAGACGGTAGAGGGTATCAATCTGGAGTATGTTTATGGGAGAGCCGGGGGTTTGTTGGATGCGGTCAATTTCCATTTTACAGCCTGCTGATTCAGTATATTAATTCTTTTGTAACGCGCTTATTAGGCAATGTCCGTTGGCGCTTCAATGTTTATGCTTTGAAACTTTGATTTCAGCGAAACTAAAGTTTCACAAGCAAAAACAATAATTTTTCTGATGATGATATGAAAAATAGTCTATTTAAGATGCATTTACAGCCATAACCAAGGGTTTGGCCTCGCATAATTATGTTTCTTACACCTTTAGATAAAATTATGTGTATTAGTGACTGAAAGCATACTTCAAGATATTGAGTTGAGTCAAGAACTGGACCCGTATCCTCCGCTCCACTTATGCTTAACCTTACCCATAAAATCAATGTAGAGGGGCAGGGAAAAGTGTAAGTTTAAGGTTAAGGTTATAGCGGGTATATAGGTCCAAAACTTGGGTATTAACCGGCTTAATTCGAGTATATCGTTGAAAATATTCCACATAAAGCTTAAGATAGATTAGTTTGATTACCTATAAATATATTGCTATACATTTGTACAATATATACTACAATAAAAAACCAAATAAATAACATAACGGTAATGAATACTCATATGATCCGAAACAATAATATTTCGCTAGCGCAACTATGGTTTTGCTGGAAATTAAATTTTCGGGGTAACAACGCTGTGAGTTAGAAACATCGTCAGTTCAAAAAACATTGTAATGTGGATAGAATAACACTGACCTGCAATACAAGGAATCATCTTTTTTTTTAAATATAATAATTTCAAATCAGTTTTATTTATTTGGTTAAAGGCAGAGGGGTACCTGATGTAAACATGCAAGACAGTAGCTGCATCATAATGTTTTATATTGAGGTTTGCACACATGAATTACTGATATAGAATAAATTCAATATCATTATGATTATTCATTCGTTGTAAGCTGTATTGAGGATTAAACGGAGCTTAGTGCAACCTTATCTCCCCGAACGACCATCCGATTGTCATCAACGGAGAAGAAGAGTATGTAGAAGGAGAATTATTGCTGGGAAGCGTAGTGCCAAATAGCACTGCAGATGTCATAGGGCGCAGATGACTCGCGTCGACGGCATTTGGCCGACTGAGAGAGGAAACTGACAGAGGAGACGAAAAGTCCTGAGCATCTAAGTCAATTTAAGTCACGTGATTTGTATTTAGGACCGCTTTATGTTTAATTTATTGGGGTGGTAGCAATAGAAATTGTAATAATGAATGGAAGTTTGATTTTATTTATTAAAATGGTAATTATATCACACCTTATTACATATAACTTAACTGCATGCATTCTATTTTGTACAATCCATACATTTAAGAAATTAATTTAACATCAACACACTTATATACATGTATATACATACATTCTTAAACCAACATTATATGATATACCGTTAAGCATGGACTCCATTTAATAACACATATGATCCACTTAAAAATAATAATTGAAATTCGATCTTAACTAAAAATTAGAATCTTTTCATGATTCAGAAAATATCCAACGACTTTCTTACGCTATAAACATTTCGCGCCAGCGCTTCTTTAAAATACAACATTCTTGCCTCATGGACATGCGTCATATTTTCAAACAAATAACCTGTTTTCTTAACATTATTCTCATAACCACATTCTCTTCTATAATGATGAACCATAGCCATGTTCGATAATATCCCTTTAGCAAGGACTCTTCGATTTATTGGTTCCATACATCCATGGGTAGTTATAGTCTTACAAATACGGGGATTCATGAATGTCTTTTTCCTCCTTATATCCAGATTATAGAGTAGATGCCGGGATGATTCTAGGTAAACGGAGCCAGATGTCTTTTGAGGGGTGACAGGATACTTTAAGCAAAACAACCGACTTTCAAACGTAAACGACGGCTTTTCATTTCGGCAGTACATGCAGCTTTTGGTGCCTTTCACTAACGCGGATAACAATTCCTGATAATCCTTATGTATATAGGAAACAATTACCTCATCAAGATCAATTATAGCGATATATTCATATCTGTACATATTTCGAAACATGCAATCATTTAGAGCCACGCGATTGGCCAATCGTGCCACGTCGCCATCGGACGAATCAAAATCGAGCAATGGCGGCGGTTGTTGATAAACAGTTAAAACGCGCATGCGCTTATAATAGTCAAACACTTTTTGCACTTTGGGCGATAATGTGGCAGTTGTGTTGGTTAATGTGAATTCCTTGATGCCTAACAGACGATTGATTTCGAACCACTCTATAAGCCATTTGGCGCGTGTATCAGGGAAATTGCCATAAAGCGGCTCGCCACCGAGACACATGCCTATGTCGTGATCGTATCGATCCGGATGCTCTGGATAAAATATAGGTATCCTTTGCTCGTTTCGATAATTATGAAATGGTCTTGCGGGTTCGACGAATGAGATGTATTTGATGCGATACTTAGGGACTTTAAAATTGTTTGGTACCTTGCATGATATATAGACGTGTTTCCATGCCAAACCGGCCATTTTCTTAATTGGCATATGCCATCCAATGCTTGTTTGGCATCGCTCCATTCTAGTAATTGAACTTGCATTGAAATCCAACCAGAAGCGACCGAATAATCCGTTTTCCATAACATATTTCCGCGTTTTGCTATCACATACTGCAATCACTTGGATCACAGGACCATTATCCAATAAAGGTCGATCGTCATAATATCCCTTGATGGCATATAATAGGCCATACTCACTGAAATTTGTGATTATCCAATGAACCGGGATTTCATGCTGTTTTTCAAATTTATTGTTGAGAACAATATGATTTGTCGTCAAATTCCCATGCGATAGCAGGTTTTCAGATGCACTATCTGCCAAGTGAGTGTGCATGGCGGTTTTGAAGCTTTGAGATATAACTGATGATATTTGAGTTTGAGAAGATCTCATGATTATAATTATTGAACATCCAGTGATAAGTGGTATCACGCGCATAACAAGATAAAATTTTGAGGGTTGCATTTTTTATTAAAACTATGGCTTAAACACATTGAAGCTATAACAGGACTCTGAAATACATTTATAAACAGGTTTAGTCAACTTTTTAAAAGCTCAATTAATTCAGTACTACAAGTATAACAAATTATCCGTTCCGTAAGAAGCACACCTCAATGCAACACTATATTTGATTCTAAATACATTTGTAACCATGTTCCTGTATTGCAACAAATAGTTCATTTCGTAAATTTCGTAATATAAGCATTAGCACGGGATGGAGATGGCATTAAGAACAAAAACATTACACGTACTAATGGGCTACATTTACAATAACAAAATCATTAATGTTTGGGCAATTATGTTGGGATGAATCGATTTATATACAAAACTATGATATAACGTTACATTTGAATTTAACAATACGGGAAATATTGACTCGAAATAGAGTTTTTACCCGACAAGAGCACCCAAAGATATAATGTATGACATATTTATTTTTCTACTGGAATAGTAGACGGATTTATCGAAAATTGACGCACTTTTCGGGTTCTTTTTTTGTTTTTATCCCGGATATTTCATAAAACGGTTAAACTTATCCATCGATGTATATTTCATTAGAACACACTATCCCAGCTCTTTGAAATCATACAACTATTATTCTTATAATGAACAACAGTCTTAGTATATAATCAATTAGATATAAAAGAAACGCAATTAGTGCAAATCGAAAATTGACGCACCCTGTTTTTATGATAAACGAACAATGATATAGAAAGTTTTTGGATATAAAACATATATTGCATTATCAGATATGCCGAATTGATCAACAATTCCAAAGTGTAAGACAGTTCAATGGATGACAAGTAAAATTTCATTATTCAAAACTGCAAGTATATACTTATGAGGTTCAAACAATAATGGTCCACGTTAAAATGAATCCGTTGCATATGCATTTTTATCTACCTAGGTATCAAAATATCCATGCAACGATAAATTTGGCATAATCCTACATGTTAAATGTGATCATTATTAAAAAGCGCAATTAGATAACATAAATTAGTCAATTTAAGGCATGATTTATGTATTATGATAGAGCAACTTTATTAGCGCCACTAGTGAAGCAAATTCCAAAGATTCAAAGGATTTATCATACCAAAAATACATAAATCTTATGATAAATCTTAGATAAACATCGAAAACATATTTCCGAACCGGTTATCTTAACCACAGCATAGGTGCGTCATTTTTTCGATTATAGCACGTGGCCATCATTGTAAGATTTAATGAGCCAACTATTTAAACTGAGATTTATTACCTTAGATTAAGTTACACTAATTTTAAAGGTTATTATAGTGTGTTTCATTGATATACATAACGATGGCGAAGAAAACCCACTTTAGGAAAAAAATCAACATAAAAGCGAAAAAAACCCCCGAAAAGTCCGTCAATTTTCGATTAATCCGTCTACTTGAATAAATATCATAACATTACTTTAAGCTGCAAATTACATGTAATTTGCTTCAACCAAAAATCAATAAAATACAACTAACATCTAAAAATCGTTCGTTGGCCACTCCTGAGGGGTCTGAAACCCATAGGTCTATTGACGGAACTATTGTTAGACATCCGCCCTTTCCTATATGGATATTGACCTGTCTTGTTGCTGAAACAATGCTGTTTTTATAGTTAAGGTATTTGTTTTTCGGTAATCAAACACGAGTATGGGTTATAGTATTATGCTTTCAATAGATTTCATTGATAACTTTAATTTCTAGTGTATGATATGATGACCATATGACACTGATATAGCACGTAGCTGGATTTATATTGAGAGCACTCAACGATGTATTCAGATTTTTTTCTCTTAGGCTGCTTCTACACGGATCAAACTTTGCTGTAAACCAAGCTTTAAACCGACTAAGGTCGACACGGTCGTAACTTTTTTTTCACCACAAACAGTAACTCTTCAAACTTCACATTCAAACCTTCGCAATATCAGAATTCATATTTATATGCAATTTATTTCATTCTTAACATTATTATACTACGTAAAGAATTAAATAATTTAAGATCAGGTAAGACATTTGATCGTTGAGTGCCCCTTCTATATTATACACCAATGAGCAATTTGGACCGATTCGACTTGGTTTGACATGCAATTTTTAACTTATGAAATATTTGTTCTTCTGGGAAACCTTCCTTGTTAGCATTTTTGCAGGACATACCAATTTTGACAATTCCTTTTCATTTTTTGTAAGAATGAGAAATATGGTCCATACAATGTTTCATATGAAGTATACTGAGCAAATCAGTTTGAGGCTACCCATCACATGTAAAATCCAATGATTTGAGAAAATTTCAACTATTCTACCGTATATCACAATAATATACATTCTTTTACTCATTCACTAAATAAACCAGTCTCCGGACTAACAACGACATCGTTCAAGTCTAAAAGCATTTTTAATTTGTATAAAACAGGCGGAAGCAGAAATTCCAAAACTTCAATGGCTTCGGTGTCATCGTAATCTTGGGAACCAGTCTCTGTTTGGACGTTGTTGCTTCGGGAACTTATTTCCGTTTCAATGTTGCCTTCAGAACCAGTTTCCTTTTCAATGGTTTTGCTTTGGGAATCATTCGTCGCTCCAATATTGCAATGAGAACCAGTTTTAATGTCTTGGGCTTTACCTTGGGAACCAGCTTCCGTTTCAACATTGCATTGAGAACCAGTTTCCATATTGATGTTGCCTTGGGAACCAGTTTCCGTTTCAATGATTTCCCCATGGGCACCAGTGTCCGTCTCAGTGTCACTGGTCTCACTTTCACTGGACTCGCTCTCATCCTGATAGACACTGTCTAAAAGTCGTTTCAAAAACAGCCATACTCTCAGCGCACGTTGTGATACCAGGTGGTGGGCAATAGCATCGGAAACTGGATTGAATGTTTCGTTACATAGGCTGATAGCGATTTCTAGTATTTCACTTAGTAGATTTAAAGCCGGTTGTAATATCTCCCTCAGCGGATTGTCTTCATAATCCGGTTGCACTTGATGAGCGACTGCACTGAGTGCACGGGATTTTAAGAGGATAGTTAGAATGGAGTCTACTAGACTCTCGTGGTGAACACTGGCGAATCTATTCATCAGTAGCTGGAATTCTAGACTGTCATATAGCATGCTGTGAAAGTTATTGATAGTATTTAATGCATTTAATGCAATAAAGTAGTCATCCGATTTAATAAACGCAATTATATTTGGCATAAACTGATATGTTTCGTCCAATTGAAGAAATAAGTTTCGATTAAATCCAGATACACCTGACATCAACAAAGTCGCTTTGCGCAGTACTTCAGGATTATCCGAGCTGCACAATGCCAACAAAAATGCCATAAACCCGTGAGAAACAATAATGTTCAGTAACCGTTCCTCCATGAAACACGACCCAAACATAGAACAGAGTACACCACATGACTTCACCACGAAACTATCATCATCTCCAAGCGCAACTACTGATTGTGATATGAGCAGCATAACAAGATCACTCGGTACATGAGGTGATCCAGAAAGCAGATCAGAACAAAAGAAACTGGGTGGTTGAATGATGTCGCGACTGAAGATGACTTCCAGCATATCCAGAACATCTGTCACGTCACCAACTTGGTCGTAACCATGCGTCGCGTGACCAAATGGAGCATTGTCATCCGTCGGGTGACCAATGGGGACGTTACCATCCGTCGCGTGACCAACTGAGGCGTGTCTATCTGTCACATGATCAAAGGTGACGTTACCATAGTTACGTTGACACTGTAACTCGGAACAGGCCAATGTAAGGCAGGAATTGATGAATATTCCGGGCGGTTCCATTTGCATCTCATCTGTGTAGAGTAATATAAACTGCGTCCACAATTTGATCAACCATTTGTTAGAAACGGAAGATAGCTGAGGAAGACCACTCAATGCTTTAGCCTGGTATATGTAGAGTATGGATTGGTCAAATAGGGAACGCGCATATGGTTTGTCTCTTTCCATTAAGTAAGTCATTAATTCAAAAGCAACGAAACTGACTTCATATTGATCCGTTTGAATGGCGAGATAGTTTATCAATGATCCGATACCAAAATCAAGTAACTTTGGGAAACATCTGAAATTGTCTGCGACAATACTTGCCTTAAGAGTCGTGAGGCATAGAACTGCAACGGGTTGGATATTATCAGAGACCTTATGACTAACATGTTTCGGGTTATGTTCACAAGTGTTCATGTAAATTTTCATTATTTTCAGCAAGAATTCGTGAAGTTGAGACGCATTATACACTTCGATATCACTTTTAGTCGAACATTTATCATCCAAACTTACTGTCTTTGTCATTTCACTCTTCAACTTTACAACTAAATCCTTCATTTTCTGAATTCCTGAACCGAATGCTTTATCCAGAGTGTGCTCATTCATCCTTTCGATCAAATCAAATAAATCTTCGCTTAAATTTCTGAATGAAGTAGTTAGGCCTTTATCGTGCCTTTCTCCGTTAGCAATCATCGCAAAATCTTAGGAAATTAACATCCGCAGAATGTCATAGAAAGAGACAGCGTTATAAGATAATAATATTTAATAAAATGTTCTAAGACACAGTTATGTTTTTATTCAAAGCACGTGTTATTGTAAAAGTATAATAGTGATATAAATTTTGCAACGATCACAAACTATAAACACAAGCGTTTAAGCAGTACAAGTGCAAAAAAACAACAACATATGACATGCACATGTATTTTAACCAGTTATCGGACGTTATCTCACTCATATCAGATACCTAAGTGTTATTGCGTAAAAATATCTTATTGACACTACTCGTTTATATGGACATCGATTTTGTTTCCCGATCAGCCAAGTGGTGGTATTGATCATATTATCCATGTGAGCTTATTAAAGTGTATGGTATGCCTAACTAAAACGAACTCTATATACATGTATGCTTTTGATATAAAAAACAATATACAAGTATATTTGTATTGCATACACGTGCTAATAAGTTATTGAGTCACCCCAGCCAGTTTTTGGGTCACTTACTATTTGTCACAGAAAGAACATTTATAAACATTTTTTTACAAACACAAAGAAATCAGCACTTAAGTATCTTCATGATTTCATTTGTTACGTTAAAAAAGTAAATTTCATGTTTTTTTCCTATTTAAAATACTGAGTGACCCAAAAACTGATCATGAATCAAAAACTGATTTTCCCTTCTATCTAAAAAAACTTACATGCATTAAAAAAAAAACCAATTGTACATCAGTTTCAAATCACGTTTTACAAAAAAAACCTGTAAATTAAACGTGCAAACCTTGCTTAGACGGTAGTCATATAAATGTTTCAACCCCACATTTTGTTTTCGCGCTTTTTCTCATTTTCTAGATGTATTCTAGAAGGGAAAATCAGTTTTTGAGTCATGATCAGTTTTTGGTTCATTCACTATTTTCAATAGGAAAAACATGAACTATACTTTTTTAACGTAACAAATGAAATCATGAACATTCTTAAGTGTTATTTTTTTTTGTGTTTGTAAAACAGTGTTTATAAATTCCGTGTCTGTGACCAATAGTAAGTGGCAAAAAAAAAAAAAAACTGGTTTGGGGTGACTCAATAACTGATTAGCACGTCTATGGGGAAACACACGATGCTGGTTGGTAAAACCACACAAGATGCTTTTTGAGTTTCACCAAAAGAATGCATTGGAAGGCACTACACTGAGTTTACAACTGCGAATGCAACCACGCCCTATATAAGTAGAATTTTTGATGAACAATTAATATCCTACCCATTGCCACAAGCATATCAAAATTATTCTGAAGGCAATCTACGGCTTTTTAATCAAATATGGTCGAAAATGAAAGTCTGTGATACCAATGTTTTTATATGATTATTCAAAGTCGAATTTCAACGTCTAGGCAACGATGTCAGCTCATGTCCTAAACGACAAAATAGGGACGATCTAGATAATATTATTATTATAATAAAATATACACACAGAATGGGATAATATGATATAAAATAAACTCGCTATATTTTCAATTGTAATTAAGATATTCCGTATACATGGCTAACATTTTGACAAAACGATTTATATCGCCAGTCACGATTTTCATTGTTTTCTTTGCCACAAGTGACAGAAATATGGTAGAAAAAGTCAAGTTCTAAGAATATATTATCATATTCACAGATTTATGTTTGATTAACTACTGTTTTTTCTAGCTTACAGCGTTTATACATGTACATATACATTGCCGCGTTTAGTGTCATATTGCTTTATTGCGCGAGTTACGAATTTCCATAATCAACCAATTAAAAGACCAAATTCAACATGCTGTAAAATGGAAATTGACCACATCCAACGCCCCACCGGCTCTCCCATAAATATACTCCAGATTAATACCCTCTACCGTCTCCAGATTTCCCGTAGTCAGACCATACGGTCCGTACGTAGATCCCTGATTCGTGTAGAACGTGAAACCACGCGATATACCAGAAGTATACACGTCGATGCGTGTGACTACCTCTCCTGATTCAAAGATCACGCTTGCTGACGCGGTGGCGCAACCTCGGGTGGCTTGGGCCTCACTGTCGTAATAGGCCCTGTAGCCATGGATCGCACCTACAAAAAAATAATTGTAATTATTTGTTCACCTTAAAAGTTGTTTGAAAGATGCTTTTTCGATGTTTCGATGCTTTTTCGAGATTTCCCCCCTAATAGACTTCCAATGTCGCAAAAGCCGTTGAGTTTTGTGTTTGACGCAGTTCATATCAGAATCAAGGGAGAAAGCTTTATTTGCTAAATACGAGACGCCAAGCACGCATAAACGATGCACGAATAAACTATACACTGGTCAGTAGATCATTCATGAATAAACGACAAAACAACCCTCAACACGGTAAATGTTGACACGAGCGTTCGACATGCTAGTCATCTTAGCAGTGGTTTAAACTGTATATTTACTACCGTTTTTATACCTGAGCTGATGCATAGATCGATCCTTGTCAGAGTCCTGCCCTCGGCGTATTGTTCATCGGAAAATGCGTTTCCTCCACTGCCATTGTTTACCAACTCCACGTCACATCCGGGACCCGTTGCCTGGAACACCAAATAATTCGAATTATAATTCCACAGTCATCTGAACATACGCAGGAGTTCCCAAAGAACCATGCACGTCTTTAAAGTTAATTTAATATGACTCAGTTTAGTATTAACATAATTTGTGTACAGCTAGCTTAAAGTGATTAAGACTGTATTCCTTGAAATAAAAACTTCATTTTTTTCATTTGCAAGCAAGGGAATGCCCAAAATTCTTCCCAAAAATATTGCCAGGAAGAACAGATACTCCTCTAAATTTCAGGTCCATCTAACATTATTCATATTTCCATGTTTTACATGCCAAATTTGTTTTTAAAAAATGTTTATTTCGGGTATTAATTCCATTATGTAACCAAATTTCCTTTACTGGAATTTAAAAAAAATGTTTTCGTCATTTTTCCACCATACTTGATGTTGTTCACTCTTAAAACCCTATGTGGACTGTTCATCTGAATAAGGACTGTCGAAATAACGCTTGGTCGAAAAGGCAATATGTTATTCGTCTTCTTATATGAAGGGCAAAATTGCAAAAT
>LQRL01036417.1:0-13652 GCA_001703475.1 Hydroides elegans
GCATGCATTATTTTGGACAGTATACTAAGGCATAAATGCCCTGAACTAATATACGTGTAATAGTCTTTAATTGCTTATATCGAAATCTGAACTTGAACATACTAAGGAATAAATGAAACCAAAATCACGTTTTCGAAATACTTTATTCTTAATAATTAATCACATTTACATTTTATTTTCAATGAGCATGTGAATACAAAAATATATCATTTTAAGACTATTCATCACACCATACAAGATATCAATTATATACATCAATTTGAATATCATACGTATAAAATAAGAAAAGTTTCAAAAACACAACCGACAAGTAGTACATGTTTTCATAAAAATCAAAACTGCTTAGCACACCATGTATATCTCATGAGATACCCTGACTCAATAAAATGATATATTGTGAAATAACACAAGTGACTTGTATTTACAGTCCAAAAACCATTAAAATGCATTTATCAATTTTGAGATAAATTTATATTTTGTGGCAAACAAAACACGGTTTCCGTTCTGTATTTACGCAACAAATTTGACACGAGAGAGTATAAATGACAATGTAATTACACCAGGGAAGGAACCACAACCCCGCTTTTGTTTCTTAATTATTGAATACTTAAAACTCAAATGAGTCTTTCAATTTGAACACGTTGATAGCAAACCAATTATTAAAGGATACAGGGGCAGCTGTATGAAATGATACTAACCACAGCTAACACTTTCATTGGATATAACATATGTCCATGATCTCACTTTACAACAAGACATATTACGAAACCCTGGAATAACACGTAACAACCATGGAATACAAGACAATGACGAATATACTCTACTTCGCTAATGTGGCATTAATAGCAAGGGCCATAAAACATGCTATTGATTGGCCATCAACTACACCCCAAGGTTCCCCTTGCCACCCTACTTTCCCCTCCTCTAAAAGCATCTTCCCTCACTCCCCTTTATCCTATCGACGCTCCGGACACAGAACAACCCCGTACATTCACCCTTCTAATACGAATAAATGCTAAAAGAGGGGGTAGATGGGATTGTCGTGTCCCCTGTGACACTTTTGACCTTGCGTACGCTTTTACGCTGTTAATGTCATCATCACACTCGTCGTCATCTCGCATTTAGGTAGAGAAAAAGGGTTTGGAATAGTCCATTATGGGTTGTCTTTTTCATATTTTTTGTTGACATGTAAAACAAATACGTTTTAAAAAATACACATTATAGATGTATAAATATAACATAAACATATATATTTATTTTTTATAAATCTAATATTAGTCACATCTCTCCGTATTTCATAATTCAGTAAAAAGCGTAATATGTAGATGCCATTGATAACCTAAAACCACATGACGAATTATACACCCTTCAACATCCGGCTAATAATTGAAAGACCTCAAACGAGAATTATCATGAAAGTCTCCTTATGAGCCCACAACAAAGCAGCGATGCAGTGTATTTGAGCACCTACCCACCCACTCGCCACGCGCGCCCTAATTCGATTTAAAGAAGAAGTCTCCCCTGCATCTTGTGGCACTTTTATCTTGGAGTTGACACTCATCGTTTCTTCTACCCAAACCCAAAGTTTTGCTGTTGTTGCATTTTCTTTGGTCCAAGATAAGCTTTTACAGAAGAGGAAGGTTAGAAAACCCGAACCCTGTTTTGTATGATCGTGGTTTTGCATTTTCAATAGAATGCATCAGTAACCAGTTAAGAACATTTACTTGTGGATTTTATACAAGCCTATTTTCGTTAATTTTGTTTTCGAAATAATTTCATCTTAAACTTTATCATTTGGCTTGAGATATATTATTTACCGTATAATGTATTCAATTATTTGATAAATATTCGATATTAAAATATATCAATTCATTAAGAATCATTTTGCTTCCAACTATAATTCCAGCTAATCCCCTACGTTTATCCAAATTTACATGTCACATTATTAGAACAGCGAAATCACCCAATAGATTCACAACAGAGTGCATTCACACAACATTCATATGAACATATTTGGGAGTTTGAACAAACTAAATATTACAACGTTTTATGAATGGCACGAAGAAAATCACAAATCTGTTGAGCTACAGAAATTGGATAAAGCCTTTCAGATAACGGCTATCACATGATTCTAATAGATATGACGCCTGATAAAGACAATTCTAAAACACATCATGTTATTACATTATCAGCTGCTAGGATGAGCACCAATGCAATTTAAAGGAAATGTAAAATTAAAAAAAAATACAGACAGCAACACAGCATATTGAGTAATACAATAAAAATTATGGTATTTTTTTAAATAAGTGATTTATACCTTGTTAAAATAATGACTCTTGATAATAGTTTAAAATCGTTTTATAGCAAACAGACAACATACATATTTCAAAATATTGACTACTAAAATAGTATTAATATAAAATCTAAAAATAAATGTTTCTAAAAAAATCAGACAACATATAAAAATAGATTATCTTAATAGCATTAATATTATGATGATAATAACCTTACAATACAGAGTTTAGGGAGATATACAACCTTGACTTACATGAAATATTTACTCTTATTAATAAAAGTCATTCGGTACCGCTAAAATCCTTCGATTCATTGAAGTGTTCAAATTTACTGTATATATCCTTAAAAATATTTAAATAAATTGGTTTGGAATAAACATCGCATTCAATTTTTAAAAGAGACATGGATCAAATTGTAATCAAAATATAAACAGTAAATGCAACGATAAACTAGATTATAATATTATTCGAATATTCAATTATTCCTTATGTAAAGAAAAAATAAGTTTAAAACGATAAAGTTATAGTTAATATTTTTGCCTACAAAAATGCAAATGGAAGAAGAGAAAAGGAGTATTTGGCGATTATTTAATAAACATGTGAATAGAGTATTAAGAACTTATTCATCCTCATTATGCTCGGTGGAAAAACATTTCTTTCGCGTATGAGCACATAGTTTCAGTGAGTAATTATTACTCTAACTGAATACACTATGAATCAATAAAGGACTCTAACTACACACAAAATATCTAAGCATTATTTCTAGCTCAAGTCCTCCATTTAAAAATGGACATTGCATTATATCTCATCCTTATCTACTCTCAGATGACCACAAACATAACAGATCTATAAGCATGTCACTATTATAAATACTATGTGATTTACATAAATATCATATCCTTCTTACTTCCTAACTACAAACTCATTTAGGTTCTAGTGATATCACAAGCAACTGAAACTCATATGAGACACCCACCGAAGAGTAAGGTATGTCACAAGAACGCTCAGTGTCACCAGTAAGCGACCAAAGTAAGAAATGAGTACATTTTGTTACCATGGAAATAGGACTAGTCGGTATGTACCTTTCATCATACACAAAATTAACTCCTTTAGGTCAAATAAAGTTGTCAAAATCCGACGTTAAGGAATGCTTGTTATATGAAGCGAAATCAAATGCATATTTGTACAAATCAACCGGTCTAGTAGCATGGCTATGTATTCACAATAATATTTGTGCCCTTAAAATTATATACAACGTACCAAACATCTTATACATATATATCACTATGTATGAATGTATTAACGGAATGAAAACCATTATAGTTACACCCATACACATCACAACCTTTTATCCTCATATCTTTTATCCACGTAAAATATAAAAACCTGCATTTACAACATAAAAAAAAACAGCAATATCCTATTCATTGCGCACAATTTGTCTGAATTGTGCATGCTATGCTTAATAAGGTTTTATTATAATTATTCGACTAAACCCAAAACGTCGAAAATGCTCAATTATAAGGAATGACCTTAATAGGTCGATCAAGAAATGAGGTAATCTACAATTAATTCAGTTTCCATATAAATGCGCTTAAATGATTAACTCCATGTTCACGAACAATGTCCCGTAGACACAACGTTCAAAAATTGCAATTTTAGCACTATAAACCAATGCACCTGTTCAGCTTGACCTTGACCGGGCGATCAAGGTCAGGCGAGGCGTTCGATGGTGAGGTTGACCGCTTGCCCCAAGCCGCGCAGAAAGTCGACAGCATGCGAGTGCGAGACGCCAACGAAACTCTCCTCGTTTACCTGTTAATTAATGCAGATCAGAGGGTTCGATATCTAGTGACTTAGTCGATATATTTTTGTATCACATGAGATCCGAAGAACATAATACATGCAGTTCAATTGAGTAAATGAACTTATCTGCAGACGGCTTTTTGTGATTATTCAACATGTTTCATTGGTTGGATTTTAGTTGCTACGTTAAATGATAACTTTAGGTTAAAAGAAAATACGGGAGTAGCCTATTCACCTGAAGGATTTTGTCGCCCGGTCTCAATACCCTTGATGCAGGTCCATCGGCATTAACTTTGGTCACGAAAATACCCTGCGACAAAATAAATCAACATACATGTATCGAAACCTGCACTGTGCATATCAAACAGGCAAATGTATAACAATCACTTTTTCATGAACATAACTTAGAAACATTACTGTAAATTTATTTGTATGCAACTGAAGACGAAGGAAGAAACTCAAAAACAATCAAACTCACGTGGTCTCCAGGTCGATAAGGGTTGCCTTGGCAGCTACTGCCGCCTGCGATCGAAAAACCTAAGCCTGGGTCCTTGATTACTTGCACCATCAACTGAAAGCAGTAACCACAAATGTAAAGCGTTTTGTTTTGTCAATTAGACCTTTTGAGACTTTTCTGTTCAAGAGAGTTAAAATAAAATAAATCCTCTGACAATAATAATCAAACTTATAATGTTTCAGTTTACGAAATTATAAATGTCCCCTTGATTAAGTCATTTGGGTTAGCCGGTTTCTGAAACCTGCTCTTGGGTTTAATATGAAATAACATACAGGCAGTAGTAAAATCCATACAATTCAACTAGAAGGTCAGTGACCTTGGATCCCCCGTGAACTTCAACAATTCGTGGATGCAGGATGGTCAGTTTTTACTATAATTAACTTAGGAAAAAACGAACTATTTTGCGAATAAACAAGATCATGTGATAAAAGAAAAACAGAGTAACATCTTGCATCATCACTCACTTCTTTCTGAAGATATCTCTAGGACTGACGAGACCAGTTGGAAAAACGAGGCCAGCGAAACAAATATATAATTTAACTTACATTGCAAGTATGCTTATATAAGCACGATTACTTTTGTATTATTCAGGGTGACCACGCTTTTTGCATTTTCATTTTTCAGGTTTTTTCAGGTTTTTCAGGTGCTTTTTCATGACTTTTTAGGGTATATTTTAGACCATTAACTGTGCTATTTACGTTCAATATGACATATTGATCATACAAATTCCAACAAAGCCCTATATTTTATTATCATGTATGCTTTTCTATATGATTTTACATCATCTGTTATCAATTTCACTGTGCCGAGCGCCGAAGGCGCGAGCAAAAAAATTTAAATAATATTGAGGTAAATGAATAGCCATTAATTGTGAGATTAATAAAAAGGGAAATTTTAGGTGTATCAGTGCAACGAGGAACTGATGAAACATGAGCAGGGCCCAACTGCTTCCAAAAAGCGGGGAGGTATGGACTTCTATTTAACCCTATTTTTTTTCCAAATGTTTGCCATTTCAATTATCGCGAATCGCGATAAGACAAATTTTCTCATTTCGATGTTTTTTATTATACAGTGTATATCTAATCTAAATTTCCAATATTTTTTATAGGTTCAAATTTCCTCGCCCCTACAAGTTCATACAAGTAACTAATCCTATTTTTTAAATATCTTTTTACTTATCAAAATGTTCGGTTTACAGAATTGTCACATCTATCAAAAGGTTCAACAAACATGTGTGTAGGTTTCTTATGGGGCAAAAACCCAAGTGTGTTGAAATGTTGCCTATACAAGGAAATTATGAGGGACGGATAGATGGACACTCAACTCTAACTCTTTGCTTGGTTGGTACCTAAATATACACCGTTCCTTTATTAGTGTTAGCTCACAAGAGAAAAGTAAGATTAAACAAAATGACATATGTAGTATGATAGAAAACAAAGGCGTACAACCCTGTAGAGTGAAAGAAGCGAGCGCCGAAGGCGCGTGCGATTTTTTTTTCTCACCGCGAATAAAGAAAAAATAATATATGTGAATCTGGGAGAACACGATTTTAGAATAATTTGGAGAAATTTTAATTTCGTTACTGTTTTTCATGACTTTTCAGGTTTTTGCAGGTTTTTTCAGGTATTTTTGTTGTTTTTCATGACTTTTCATGACTTTTCATGACCAAGACGATTTTTCAGGTTTTTTCAGGTTTTTTCAGGTGCGTGGTCACCCTGACTGTATTACAATTCCAAATGCACCAGGCTCCCCAAATAGGTGTTAACACATCTCTATTAATTTCCTGATTAATATGCTGATATAAGCATGATTGCTTATAAATATGCTTATATAAGCATACTTGCTTATAAAATCACACGCAAAATGTTTTTGGAGGGCAGCTGACGAGACAAGTGAAGAAAGAATATAATTTCACTTATCTAAAAAATAATATGCTTATATAGCATGTTTGCTTATATAAGCAATATATAAGTACATACCACCTTAAGTACATACCATCTTATATAAGTACATACCACCTACTTAAATGATATTATCTTATATTATCAGGCACATTTCCTCATCTTTTTGCTACTTTTTAAAGTGCTCCAAAATCGACAATTTTCAACCGATCGAGATGACACCATGATGAGGCACGACTTTAGGCCCTGGTTTATATGTGTATTAAATAAAAAATTTCTGACTCAATTTCTTCATACCTAACTCGCGTGCACAAAGTACTTAACATCGGGTGAAAATGTTTAAATCGGCCATTTTCAAAGTGCTCCAGAATCAACAATTTTCAACCGATCGAGAAAACACCTTGACGAGGCACGACTTCAGACCTCCGTTCATACAAAATTGGAGAATAAAATTGGAGAATAAAATTGGAAAGGTCTAGCTTATTTGCTTCATACCAAACTCGCGTGCACAAAGTGCTTGGCATCTGAAACAAGATTGTCAAGGGTTTGACAATGACCCAGCTTTAGTGTATAGCTTAAGATATTTAAGGACTTGCACATGTGTAACGTTTCTTTAATATATGCACTAAGTGTGCAAGTTAATAGAAACAGGGGAAATGCATAAGTAAGTCACATGTCATCTATTTGTTTTAACATTTGCATAAAGATATTTTAAGAGGTGGGATATATTTATACCAGATGGGATTCGAACCCGTGACCGAATGAGTGGGGGCTCCATGCTGTACCACTATACTCTACCAACTGAGCTATCTGGCCATATGTGAAACGCCTTGCTCTAGGAAGTCAATAAATGCCAAAACATGATAAGCATAAGGGAAAGTATAAGCTAATATACAAATCCCAGAACTAAAAAGATAAAAAGATAAGAAGAAGGACAAGGTTAAGTATAAGTTCAGGTAAAAATAAAATCAGGAACAAAATACATAATGAGGTGACAATATAGAAGCTTGTGTTAAAGTTTGAAAGCAAAATTGATTGAGAAGATAGCTGTTGAAGCTAAAAGTTGTTAACTATAATTATATAAGACCAAATTGGGTGGAAATGGCGAAGTCCACTAGGGCGACCACAGTGGTTCGATCGTCATCAAAAGCACAATCCATAATGATGTGACCATATAGAACCTTGTGTTAAAGTTTGAAAGCTCTTTTATTAAAACTGTGGGAGAAGATAGCCGTTGAAGCTATAAGTTTTTTACTATATATAAAACCAAATTGGGCGGAAATGGCGAAGTCCACCATGGCGACCACAATGGTTCGATCGTCATCAAAAGCACAATCCATAATGATGTGACCATATAAAAGCTTGTGTTAAAGTTTGAAAGCTCTATGATCAAAACTATGGGAGAAGCTGGCTGTTGAAGCTATGAGTGTTTTACTATATATAAGACCAAATTGGGCGGAAATGGCGAAGTCCACCATGGCGACCACAATGATTCGATCGTCATCAAAAGCACAATCCATAATGATGTGACCATATAGAACCTCGTGTTAAAGTTTGAAAGCTCTATGATCAAAACTGTGGGAGAAGATAGCTGTTGAAGCTATGAGTTTTTTTACTATATATAAGACCAAATTGGGCGGAAATGGCGAAGTCCACCATGGCAACCACAATGGCTCGATCTTCATCAAAAGCACAATCCATAATGATGTGACCATATAGAACCTTGTGTTAAAGTTTGAAAGCTCTATGATCAAAACTGTGGGAGAAGATAGCTGTTGAAGCTATGAGTTTTTTTTCTATATATAAGACCAAATTGGGCGGAAATGGCGAAGTCCACCATGGCAACCACAATGGCTCGATCTTCATCAAAAGCACAATCCATAATGATGTGACCATATAGAACCTTGTGTTAAAGTTTGAAAGCTCTATGATCAAAACTGTGGGAGAAGATAGCTGTTGAAGCTATGAGTTTTTTACTATATATAAGACCAAATTGGGCGGAAATTGCGAAGTCCACAATGGCGACCACAATGACTCCATCTTCATCAAAAGCACAAACCATAATAAGGTAACCATATAGAAGCTTGTGTTAAAGTTTCACAGCTCTACGACCAAAACTGTGGGAGGAGATAGGGTTTTAAAAAGTTTACGAAATAACTAACTAACTAACTAATTAACTAACTAACTAACTAACTAATTAACTAACTAACGGCGGACGGACACCAACCGATTGCACAAACCCAGTTTTCGTTTTACGAAAGCTGGGTTAAAAAGTTTAAAATCGACAATTTTTAAAGTGCTCCAGAATCGACAATTTTCAACCGATCGAGATGAAACCTTGACGAGGCACCCCTTCAGACCTCGGTTAATGCGTGTATTAAATTTGAAAGGTCTAGCCCAATTGCTTCAGACCAAACTCGCATGCACAAAGTGCTTGGTAACTGAAAAAAAAGTTTAAAATCGACAATTTTTAAAGTGCTCCAGAATCGACAATTTTCAACCGATCGAGATAAAACCTTGACAAGGCACGACTTCAGACCTTGGTTTATACGTGTATAACATTTGAAAGGTCTAGCTCAATTGCTTCAGACCAGACTCGCGTGCACAAAGTGCTTGGTATCTAAAAAAAAGTTTAAAATCGACAATTTTTAATGTGCTCCAGAATCGACAATTTTCAACCGATCGAGATAAAACCTTGACGAGGCACGACTTCAGACCTTGGTTTATACGTGTATAAAATTTGAAAGCTCTAGCTCAACTCCTTCATACCAAACTCGCGTGCACAAAGTACCCTATATCAAGCGGGACAGACAGACAGACGGACGGACAGACAGACAGACGGACGGACGGACAGACGGACGGACAAGCTCAACCCTATATCCCCTCGTTTTCACGGGGAATAATTATCATAAGCTACGTTCTGTATAAATGTACTGACCATGACCACTAACCAAACCTGATACATTGAATTCAATCGCCTTATCGGTTACGTCACAGCATGGGTTTACCTGGGTGACAGCGGGCTCAGGCAGCTTCCCTGGCGACGGTTGGGCGGACGGAGGAGAGTTGAGTGACGATTGAGACAGGCCTGTAAAACATAAAAGAAGGATACATCATAACTCAATCAATAAAACTGGTCGTTATTCAAGAAGTTATCTGTTAGAATATTTTCATCGCCCTGTGGAAGAAAATGTCTTTCTTTCTGACATATAGTGCAAAAAATACACGATATCTGCAAGATTTTCGAAGAGTGCATAATGAACCCATAAATATCTATATAATTTTTATCAAACAAGAGCACATCCTTTTGTAGCACTTTTAAGTTTTGACTCACCTGTGGCGCCGTGACTTTGGCCATAGCCGCTGTCCAAGGAGCTGGCTACTTTAGCGGCGGGTCCATCTCGCTTGAATACGGCCACGTCCTTTTCATAGTTGCCCAACGTCTGTCCACCAGACCCACGGTTAGGAGTGGATCGAACAGGGTTACTAAGATCGAAATGAAGGCCTCTCGCTGACCTGCGTCGGGGTGCGGGTTCTTGTGCTAGCTGTTGGATATACTGGGGTTGTGATGTTGGTGTGTGATATGTATTTTTGTTGACACTTAGAGGTTGGTTCGAACCCGCTTGCTGTTGTGGAGTAGCGCTACCATGATAATGTGGAGACTGATATGTGCTTGGCGTTCTGGGTGAGTTAACGTCTACAGAGTTCATATTTATGTCGCCATGGGCATTCAGACGGCGTTTGTCCGGGGTATTGTACGCCGAGTGACTTTCTTTGACCTCGGATATGTCGGTGAGGGTATGCGATCGCATGTTTTCATAAGCCGCATTCATCGGTTTCTGTGTTGACGGCAGTGTAAAGGATTTGCTCACCAGAGCGCTATTTCGATATGAGGCATCACCAGATTGTGAGCCTTTTTGAGGAGTTGATTGATATGACCTTGGATGACCTTGGCTACTAATTTGACCTTGATTGTAAACATGACCTTGATTTGACACCGGCTGATTTTGACTCGATATTTGACCTTGACTTGGCGCATGACCATGACTAGAGACGGTTGACCTTGGCGAGTCAATATAAGACGAAGAGAGTGAGGCTGCTTGGTTGGATTTTAATGGCGATGAGTAAGAGGGGGCAGAGTGGGTTGCGGGCGCAGGTTGGTCGCTGCGTTGTTCGCCCACATTTAGAGATGCGCGCGCCTTCTGGAAGACATAAAACAAAGAACGTTTATATTGTTGAAATGATTTTCGCTTAGCTATATAAGATTTTTTATATAAGAAAAGCATTTTTTATATAAGAAAAGCATCTTAATAGTGTTAAACCCAACTTTATGCGGCTGTTTCTGGTTGAATAACAACAAAATATTTGTAAACAAACATAACTCTCCTTTTAAGGCTTTAATTAGGACTCACTTAGCTCTATCAAGTTAATATCACAGTGGTCACCATGAGGCGCCTACCCATTTACTTTACACATTTGAGGAGACACAGGGGGCTTTATTTAACGTGACCCACTGAATACATGCATAGCAATGGGCTGCCAACGCTATCTCTTATTCGTCACAACCGTAACTTCTCGTCTGACCTTGTTGATAGTTATAAGTACGCAGAGGACAGTTACGAGTGCTCGTCACTAATGTCAATTACGCTGAGCAGCCGTCGCCGCTTATAATCCACTGACCCACAGGCTAATATTAGCGCTATGGCACTTAGTCGAGCGGAAATCTCATGAATACATTATTCAAATTTATTGCAGGCGGAAGCTATAAAGTTACGAGTTTTATTTTTTTTCAATTTGGCACTTTTATATTTTTGTTATACGAATTTAATTTAAAAAGAAGAGTCTCGTCGTGATTCGGGGTTTTCAATTTGAATATGATTTTTTACTTAGCAATCACATTTTCTCGTGATTACAGGTTATGTTGAGTATATTAAAAGGTCAGTTACATCAACGTAGATTATTATACATGTACGAGTAAGGGGATATTGTCTTTATACACTCATTTAATTTGGAAAGACAGTAACGAGAAAGGGATTAAATACATGTAGATGAAATTTCATTAGTTTTTTTATACACTAGCAGTTTCGAATAAAAGTCAAACTAAAGATAGTGTACATCAACCTCAAGAAACAATACTTGTTTAAATATTTCAAAATACACACGTAAACTGCATAAGAATCTCGGATCGAAAAATCATGAATAAATCGTATAGCAATGATCGTTTCAAAAATCTTTTTTTTTCTGCCGATTCTGATAGATCTGATATATTCCTGGTATACTAGACTATATAGACACTTTCACCACCACCAAGCAACATGTCATATTATGCACCAATATTATACAGTATTATAAAAACAAAGTCAGTTCATCAATAATAATAAATTTTCCAATTTTGAAGCAAGTGGTTGAAATCAGCTGGATACAACAGAATGAGATTGAGCTGCTCCCTTTTTCTGACACATATCCCTTCTCCGACCACCGCAAGCTGAATTATTAGCAAGTTATGTACATTCATGTAATTTAAATGTAAACACTCTTTTTTTTCTAATTTTCTTGTCGATTGGATAGTCATTGAATAAACTCAGGGTGTAACATAAACCAGAATTCGGCCTCGGTAATATTTCGTGGGCACATGAATTCAACTTCGGTTGATTTCACCTCAGTATTTGTCCTTCTCATTTCGCCTAAGCATTTGTCGAGTATATCTACCGGTAAATTCTGCATCGGTACATTCAATTTATCCCTCGGTAATTTTTCGAGGGCACCTTAATTCTGCCTCGGTAATCTTGATTTACCCATGAAATTACCGAGGGTTTCAACCCTTATGCTACACCCTAAATTTAAATTTGTTACGTAATTGAGCTTCGTTCATTTGTTAGTACATTTATTGCGATGTGTCAGTGACTAAATACGCACCAATGCAAACATAATTTTTTAAGAGTGTTCACATTTCATATTAATTTAGAAGCTTTGAAAAAGCATATGATTGGTTAATTGCAGATTAGGCCCGAATTCCTACAATCATGGAGAATGTTTTCTTGTTATACTAAAATTAATCTATACACATCAACATGTAAGACCTAATTCAAGCGCCTCCAAAATAAAATACTTATTCATTGAATCGAAATTATTCCATTTAATAATGAAAATACCTTATTCAATCAAGTAAGGGGTATTTTGTGAAATTTTGAAATAATCATAAGCTTTGTTGTGACAATCCACACCAATAGTTTCATGGAGATTCGGGTAGAAGTTATTTTTGGAAATTCATCGGATTGCGACCTTTTCATTCTTTTGTTATCATCTTCAAAAGAACTTTGGAAGCGCTTGAATTATGAAAACAAAGAGGAATACATCTAAGGGCATCAACTGCATTTTACAAGCACCTTGCCTCGCCCTCCTCACCGCTCTCTCGCCACTACACTCGCCTACTCGCCGCTACTCAAGCTGCAGCAACACAACAAAAGGGTCACCAAAGGTCACCAAAGGTCACCACGTGGGGGTCAACATATGAGACTAATGTACTCTAATGGCTCATGTATGGGATGATTGAATGAAATTCAACCCTAGATGTGCAATGATTTCTAATTTTAACGAAGAAAGAGGAAGATGTGAGAATTCAAATTAAGGTTGTTTAATCTTTTAACTTTTACTTTTTATGAAAACGTGATGATAAGATGGCTGTTCAAATCAATACTGAAATATTTAAAGCTATGAAAGGGATTTTTTTGCATTCTACTATGAGTTTCGCTCTTGATATTACTTATATAACTTATTGACAAGGGAATTATAAACGTGTTAGTAGTCTTAATCACACAGACTCGATCCCTACCTGTTTCCGCCTGCGCGCCGAGTCGTTGGGTGATTTCTGGAGTCGCACAGACGCTTCATACAGCTGTGCACGATATCGGTCGTCATCCGAACTGCCATCACCGCCACCTGACTTTTCTGGTTTACTCGACCCTACCCCGCTGTTTCTATTTGAGTTCATTATGGGCGTGTGGTTGTTGGATATCGGGGCCGCAGTGCTGTGATTATGACGAGTAGGTTGACTTTGTTGTTGAGGGGGTTTCTCGTACATTTGGTCACTACGAATCGCGTGATGTTTGTGAGATGCGGCTGACGGCGGGGTAT